>CM076581.1:1595881346-1596026630 GCA_034641835.2 Pinus albicaulis
TCATGCCATTTGGTGAATGCAACATCATTAAATGCAATAATTTGGAAGTCCTTTAAGCTCCGCCAAAGCTCATACTATAACGTTGTGACACTTTTACTCAGTGTTGCATGCAAATCATGACTTTGCAGTGGCATCCATTTCCACATGGCAAAGGATAGAAGCAAGTATCCAATTATTAAGTAGGAGTTTATGGCACAAGCATCTTCGTAGGCCTATAACAACTCATTCAGGAATAACTTGCATTGATTCAATGATGCCCTAAATGAAAAATTTTGCCACTAATATGGCACTCAAGGTGCATTCTCCCTTGTCATACTTGCACACATTTTTACAATAGAACAATTAGTAAGAAAAGCACACTTGGTCACTATTCGTTTGATTAATAATTGCTCCTTGACTCCCTCGATGCATCCCACTTCACTAATACAAATTAGGTTCAATATGATTGTTCTATGATTATGAATGTTTTTCTTGAGGACTTTGTTGCTTTCAAATGAGTAAAATGATGTTAAGTTCAATCTTCATTTGGTTAATCAATGTTTAATTTCTTTTATGTGGCATGTGATTGATTGTTATTTAAACTAATTAATTATCTTGTTAGTTATGAATTTTCTTAGTGATAAAAGAGCATTTTTTTTGGCTTAAGGTTGCTTATACTACTAATCCAATGATCCCTACATTGCACTTATAATTATTTTGGCTAACACCACCTAATAATACAATTATTTGTTAGAGGGTAGAGGCAAGCCTTGCATAATCCATTCATTGTTGTCCTACTCATAGTAATTTCATAGCACATTCTAAATTTTTTATCTTGGCTTATTTTTAGCACAAAATTATTATGGTTTTATTATGTTATTACTTATCCTTTGCATTAGTTCAGAAAGTGTAATACTCACTTTGTCTATATCATTGTGCACAAACAAGAATTTTCTACACCCCATAAATAATAATTTATTTTGTACAAGATTTTTTGCACTAAGATGTTTGCATTAGACTTTTGAGATATGAATATATGCATCCCACTATGCCTTGAGAGTTGTCCTCAAGAAAAATGATCATCTCAATGTATATCATTTAGATACCTTTTCTAAGTCCAAACATAACCACTCTCCTTATGATAAAGAATCACATGCTTGTGTCCAATAAATTAAGTATTCATGTTGTTACCTTTTGAGAAAAGCAATACTAGTCATTTACCATTGTACTTCATTCATAGAACAAAATTTAATAATAACACAATTTGAGTGGGCATTTTATTTAAATTAGTTCCATCTATAAAAAAAAAAATTTGATTATAATAAAATTGTAGATGGTTTGATTTGTAATCTTACTCTTCCCCTCTCAATAGTTTATTAAACATTTTAATACATTTGTTGTTTGACAAGTACTTCTTCTTATTATAATGAAACAAACATTATCTTCCCTAAGCTATGAGTATTACAATGAAGAGTATCTAACTTACAACGTTCAATGAAAAATATTTTGACCAAAAATCCATGAGTAGGGGAATCTATTTCATCAAAGTCACCTAAGACTTCCACTAGTTCCCAACGGCTCAAAGTAGTTTGTTTTCATGAGCAAGATGAACCATGAGGAGCTGAAACATGTCTCTAGGTATTTATCACTATCCCCGCTTGACCATTGAACAATTACCCCTTTAACACATTTTAGGAGTTTCATTTTTAAGACTTGACAAACTGTGTGTACCTCAAGAAGGACGACAAGAGTCTCTTTTGAAGGAGGTGCATTCCACTTATATGGTGGACACTTTGGAAAGCATAAGAATATTCACCATGTGTAGTTATTCGTTTATTCACCTCATATGCAAATACATGTTCTTATCATTTTATGAAGCATTGTACATTTGGGTGTAGGTCCAAATATTTTGACAAAAAATTTAGCTCTCCCCTACCCCTTTCCTACTCCATCACATCCTTAGTCTGTGGATTTCCTATGAATAATATACATCATGATTACAATTTTGTGGTCGTTGATAGAATTTGTGAAATGACAAATCCATTGCATGCACCAATAACTCATCTGCTAGTCATTTAGCCCAACTCTTCTTTAATCATGTTTCATGACACTTTAACGTTCCTACTAATATTGTCTTAGATTGAAAGCCACACTTTGTTGCATAATTGTATAGGTTTTTATGAAAGATTTTGGGCACTTAGTGTTAGGTACAATGGAATCGGTTAAAAACTGGTAGTTTTGAGCACATGGTATTATGTACCCTTTGTTTTTTGCCCATGGTATTGTATGTAATGGAGCCTATAAAAGGCTAGAAGGACTTCATTGTAATGTAGGCCAAGGAAGTGAGCAGTGAAAGCTCACTTGGCATGGTTAGCCAGAGTTTTGGCCAAAGCTAATGAAATTTAATTGGGATGGGTTTTTTTGAGATTTTCCTAAATCAATTGTGTTTGTTTTAATATGTAATTATTATTGATTGATTTATTAATTCCTTTATAAATATTTTATTTTGTTGCCGTTAAATTTTCTTCATTCGGTGTGAGAGCTCGATATTGGCTAGAGAGATGCCTATGATGCCAAAGGTGTATGGTATGATGAATGCATCGCAGACGAAGATCTTGTGTACAGAACGAGCAGAACAGGAGCGCCTTGCAGGAAGAGGTGGCAACGAAAGGGGAATTCATTGTCAGCACTATTCAGGTTTATTTGGGTTGATTGCGTGGAGATGGCACCACCCACACGCAACACAAGTAGGAATACAATCAATCAAGGTGCCATCCTAGCTCCGGTGGGCAAGGTGGTGATTTCAGAGGCGTTATCACTGCTCAGACAAATGATCGATCTCGCAATGTTAGCTATGGCTCTAAAGGTCTCAACCTGTATGGCAAGGATAGCTTCCATCAAAATGCTAGGTTAATGGACAAGGTAGAAATCAGAGTGCTACGAGAAGCGTGGTGGAACCAGTGGACTAGTCGTGGTCATAAGCATAGATTTTATGGCAACGGGGCTACATATCGAGTATGCACATTTTCAGAAGGAATTTGATGTCATTTACATGCGGACAAGACATCGAGGGGGCGGAGAGAATATTGAACTTGATGTGCCTCTTGTCATCGCTCAATCTAATTGAGCCCAAGATGGATCTATGGCATACATTGGATCATGTTTTTAAAGGGATTCATCATTGAAGACAGTGAAGCAACAAGGGTGTATTGGTCATGGAGAGAACAACATCGAGTATGTGGTGAGAGGATGCAATAAGGGATAACAAAAACAATTATGAGAAAAAAAAATTGCATGTAAAGGGGCTTACAGTTGTAAGATTTTTTATGACATGCGTATCCATGGGTAATTACAGGTAAATTTTGGGTTAGATCTAGGTGATAGGGGGCATGTCAGGTTAACACAAACTTAGGTATAAACTTTGAGGGGATAAGGACCAGAGTGAGCAGGGTTGGGCTGACTCACTTGGAAAGGTTGGCTAGATTTAGTCAAGGAACCCCAAGTCAAGTTTAAGGGGAGAATGTTAAGTAAAATTGACTCGAGGATAGAGTCAAAATTGACTAAGTTAAACAATGGTGGTTTTGGGCACATGGTTTTCTTCCCATGGTATTGCATGTAATGGAGACTATAAAAGGTTGCAAGGACTTCATTGTAATGTAGGCCAAGGAGGTGAGCAGTGAAGACTCACTTGGAAGGGTTGGCCAAGGATAATGAAATTTCATTGGAATGGGTTTTTCCCGAGAGTTGGGGTTTTCCGAGGTAAATTGTGTGCATGTTTTAATATGTGATTATTGTTGGTTGATTTATTAATTATCTTTGTAAATATTTTATTTTGTTGCTGTTAAATTTATTCGCTTAGTTACTTTTTTGCAACATTTCATCCATAATCTAATGGATAAAATAAAGTGGGTAATTGTGTGCATATACATTCCCTAGGATCTTAAATCAATCTTCTCCTTCAAGGTGGAATTCAATTCCAAGTTACATAAAACATGCTTGAATTAGATTTGTCCATTTTTCCACCTTTGATCCTCCCTTTGAAGTTTATCTTGGCTTTCAAAATTTGGTTCCTTATGAGATGCTAATATCTTTGCCTTTCCTGCTATTACACATGCTTCAAAAACAAGGCAATGCCCAGGTTTTCACTGAGAATTTGCAAGCTCTTCGATCCAAAGTTGTTAAAATTTTCAAGAAGTCTTAATGAAAGGAAATACATTTGATAGTGTTAATCAAGGTTTTCATTGATGTCAATATGGCATTAACCGAGATGTCAATATTCTTGAGATGGTTGGTTCAAGATGATAATGACATGCCATCAATATAGATGTCAAATCATGAAGAAGTCAAACCACTAATGAAAGAAGCCCTAAGAAGTCCTTGATCTAATGTTGCATGCACTTGATGATTTATACCATAACCCTTGATGTCATGATGATGCCATACACTTTGATACTTGATGATGACATGTGATGATCATGGTTGGAGATAATTTGAGGGTTGGAAGACTATTTCGGAGTTCTCCTAATAATGTTGCACTATAACATATCACTACACCATTATGTGATGACATGGATGATACACTCATTGTTGGACAATATCATGATGATGTGGATGTCCTACATGTTCCTATGATGATGAAGAAGCCAAAACCATGAAGAAGCCTAACAAAAGAAGCATATCTGCCCTACCTCAAATTCTGCACTAATTAATGACCAGTGACATTAAAAAATGTTTTTTACCATCTTAGAGGCAACCTCTCAATTTGATACCTATGCCATGTTTTAGAGCATAATTTTGCCTTTCCAATGAGCTATTACTTAGCCTAAAACTCCAAGTGGTTTGAGAGATATGAATTTTTCAAGTTAAGGAAATAAATCTGTGCTTGAGCCGACTTGTGCTAGCCTACTCATGTCGGCCTCCAAACAAGGACGTGGCTTTTCAGTTGTCATTACAAAGAAGTCTATTTATATACAGTCCAAGATTCATTTTCTCACTCTTTAACTCGGTCAACAGCACAAAAAAGAAAAAAATTTGTTCACAACTCGTGAACAAAAGAAGGAAGAGACAAGGGCATTTTTTATAAGGGTTTCTCGGTGATATTTTGGCTCAGATTCTTGAAGATTACAGTGGCTGTGCTTGATTACAGTGATCAGATTCTAGACAGCTCAAACTAAGTTCACACAGCAACTCGGACAGTGAGAGTATGATAGGAACAAAGACTCGGACTAAAGGATTATGACTCAATCAAAGGACCGAGAACTCGAACATGTATTAGGGGGCTGTAATAAATTTGTGACAGTTCTGTTGAGGAGGGACAGTCTTCTGTAAATCTCATTCAAAAGACTTCAGACCTGTTGCAATACCTTCAGACCTGTACAGAGAGCTGCAAAAACTTCAGGAGCTGCCATACTTCTTGGACCTGTGATAAAGACATTTTCTTGGATCAAAACAGTGATATAAACTCCCACAGAAACTTGTGATATAAAGCTCAGACTTCAGAATTAAGGTCAGCATCTCAAACTTGTTTGGGTTTCCAGATTTGAATTAGCTACAAGAGCTCGGACAACCATTTGGGTGCTTGGACTTAACACTTCAGATTTGTGTTGAGAAGTCTCACTCGGATTATATATGCTACAACATCTTGTGGAGGATTAGTGAGTTGTCACAAGACTTCAACTCAAGTTGCAATGGCTTGAATATTGACATATTGTTCACAAAAATAAGTGCAAAAGTATCAATTGATGCTCTTAAAAAACAGAGAACTTGGAGCTTTGGACAGTAAATTTTGATGATGACAGTTTCAATATATTCTTGTAGTAGACGCTAGAGCAGCCTTGAAGCAAATCTAGAAGCAGTCTTCTTAAGCATTGCTTGGAGCACTGAATGAAGAATTGTTGGAGTTTTTCATTGGAGAACTGTTGAAGACATATTGAAGCATCCTTGAAGCAGCAGTGTTGAGGTACTATTGGAGACATTATTGAAGACCATGATGCATTAGTCATCATGAGGTGACCTTGGTGATTTTGTTTGCGTAACATGAAGTGTAGTGGCGATACCTCATGTGAAGAACAAGGTTGTCATTGATGAAGTGACATGGAGACTAAGTGATGGCACTGCTGAAGAATGACAGGGCTCGTTGAAGAAGACTTTGGGAGCCATGAAGAATAACCAAAAATATTTTGGCGAAGTGAAGTTGAGGGTTGGATCCCAAGAGGTTGGAGCCTCATAGAGACAAGGTCGGTGCCTTGGAAGATAGGGTTGGAGCCCTAGAGGATTGGAGTCCTCAAGAAACAAGGTAGGAGCGTATACCAAAGATAGGGTTGGAGCCCTAGAGGTTGGTGCCTCAAATTGACCAGGTTGGAGCCTGGAAGATTGGAGTCTTCATCTAGGGTTGGAGCCCTATTTCATTATTGTACTTTACTTATTGTAAAGAAGAAATTAATAAAAGTATCTATTCCATCATTGTTCATTTTTTGTTCTAGATATAAGTGATCTAATTGGTAAAATTAACAGTTGAAAAAAAAAATAGATTCACCCCCCTCTCAGTATTTCCAACAATTGGTATCAGAGCCAATACCTTCACTCAAAGCCTAACAGCTTGAAGGTTGATCATTAGAACACAAATGGAAAAGCCAAGGAAGAAAGTCTCCAATCCTCCTAAAGATGTGTCTTCCTACACCATCGAAATTGAAGTCAATCAATTTGCGAAGGCCCCAATGTTCAATGGAAACTTTGATATATGGGAGGCAAGAATGAGGAATTTCTTAAAGACTCAAGGCATTGAAGTTTGGAAATCAGTGATTACTGATAGTATGATGGAAGAAGAATCCAAGGGGTATAATACAAGAGCAATGAAAGCAATCTTGAATGGGCTACCTGATTCTATGAAGGCCAATTTGGAAAAATGTTCATCAGCAAAAGGCATATGGGACAAAATTCATAATCTTCACTCAAAAGGAGCATTGACCATGACCTCTAGTTAAGAAGATGATGGAAAGCAAGAAGGAAATCCAAAACCCATCAAGGAAGTTGAAAATAAGAATGATGACATCAAGGCCAAAGAAGACTTAAAAGAAGAAGAGAACAAAGAAGACTTTGAAGAAGATCTTCTGAATAAACTTATGGATTCCATGGAAGAGATTAACAATTTGAAAAAGGAAAATGAGGAACTTAAAAAGAAAGCGCAAGATGGTAACCAAGACAAGACAAGGAAGGAAGTTGACTTTGTCAAGCTTCAAGTACAAAAAAGAGATGAGGAGATCGTCAAACTGAAAGAGGAATTTCATCAAAACAAAAGAAATCATCACGAAGAAGTCATATCTATGAAAAATCAATTGGATAAGGCAAAGAAAAGGGAAGAAACTTTGTCAAGCCACCTTGAACAAAGACTTAAGAGCTTGAATCATCTTGAAGCAGAGATTGGTCAATACAAGGAAGAGGTCTCCTCTCTTAAATCTCAACTAGAAGAAAAGGATGAAAAAATCTTCAAAGTAAAATCAGACATCAATCTTCTCAAGGCCGAAACATGTGAAGCTACAAGAATAAAAGAAGAAATGGAGAGCAATCTAGCAAAGGAGAATGAAGAAATCTTCATCATGAAATCAAATATCATCTCCCTTAAAATCGAAGCACGTGAAGCAACAAGGATGATGGAAGAAATGAAGAAACAACTAGTCATGAAAGATGAAGATTGTGAAAAATTGAAAGGAGAAATTGTCTCTCTTAAAAAGGAAGTTGACTTGTTGAATAAGAACTTGAAGAGTTCTCAAACCCTAGATGACATCCTAAGTCATTAAAGATCACCCCTTGATAAATTAGGTCTTGTCTATGCAGGTGAACCCTCAAGCAAGAATGATAATGCTTCAAACAACAAGGATGCGAGGAAGCCAAGAAGAAATGATACTCCCAATTCCAGCAAAGGCAAGAGTCAAGATGACATTAGAAGAAACCCTACTCCAAGGAGGTTTACAGATAATGTCAAGAATACAAAAGGAAATGAATATCATCAAAGAATTCCAAGGCAAAAAGACTTCAGAAGTACTCCATCTCCCAGGTACCAAAGTATATTTCTTGGTTATTGCTATTCTTGTACAAACTTTGGGCATATGGAAAAATATTGTAGGGCATATCACAAAGACAAATATAATGGTCCCCATCAATATTCTAGAACCAATTTTGCAAGAAGAAGTCATGATTACTCATTCATAAACAAGATGGAGTGCTTCAATTTCCATAACATTGGACATATGGCATGTGAGTGTAACTTGACTTGGGTCCCTAAAACCATGACAACCAAGCGAGAGAAGAAAGTTACATAAGTATGGAAAAGGAAGCAAATTGGATTTGAAAGTCTCTTAGACACTTCAGCCAACAACACATGTTGTTGATTTGATGAAGATATCCTTGGCAGATGTGATATCCCAAGTGTTTAATGATGAGACTTTGCCAAAAAGGAGACCATGCCTACAGTTAGGGGGAGCTCTTGATCATTCTTGCAGAAGTTTTTCATGAATGGGCCCTATGAAATCTTTGATGATTCACCCATGGACATTCATCCTTTGATAAATGATCTCTCACGAGCAACTTCTTTGAAGAACATGATTCCAATATTGACATATTCCACCCAATCACAAGGCAACAATATTTCTTGAAGATAGAGTAGTTTATGCAGGTAGGGGGATTTTGTTCATCACATGAAGAAATGTAGACACATCTATCATGAACCACATTGCCATAAAAAAGAGCACCATCACAGGGGGAGCAATATGAAGCAGTGTGACAAGGGGAGTACTTGGGCACTTTGTTTTCCATTGATGTCAAAGGGGGAGAGAATGTTGGAAGGGCAAGAATATTGCCATCAATGACAAAGGGGGAGACTGTTAATCAAGGTTGTCATTGATGTCAATATGGCATTAACCGAGATGTCAATATTCTTGAGATGGCTGGTTCAAGATGATGATGTCATGCCATCAATAAAGATGTCAAATCATGAAGAAGTCAAACCACTAATGAAAGAAGCCCTAAGAAGTCCTTGATATAATGTTGCATGTACTTGATGATTTAGACCATAACCCTTGATGTCATGATGATTCCATACACTTTTATACTTGATGATGACATATGATGATCATGGTTGGAGATAATTTGAGGGTTGGAAGAATATTTCGGAGTTCTACTGATAATGTTGCACTATAACATATCACTACACCATTATGTGATGACATGGATGATACACTCATTGTTGGACAATATCATGATGATGCAGATGTCCTACATGTTCCTATGATGATGAAGAAGCCAAAACCATGAAGAAGCCTAACAAGAGAAGCATATCTGCCCTACCTCAAATTATGCACTAATTAATGACCAGTCACATTAAAAAATGTTTTTTACTATCTTAGAGGCAGCCTCTCAATTTGATACCTATGCCATGTTTTAGAGAATAATTTTTCCTTTCCAATGAGCTATTACTTAGCCTGAACTCCAAGTGGTTTGGGAGATATGAATTTTTCAAGTTAAGGAAATAAATCTGTCGTTGAGCCGACCTGTGCTAGCCTACTCATGTCGGCCTCCAAACAGGGACGTGGCTTTTCGGTTGTCATTACAAAGAAGTCTATTTATATACAGTTTGAGATTCATTTTCTCACTCTTTAACTTGGTCAACAACACAGAAAAGAGAAAAAATTGTTCACAACTCGTGAACAAAAGAAGGAAGAGACAAGGGAATTTGTTATAAGGGTTTCTCGGTGATATTTTGGCTCATATTCTTGAAGATTACAGTGGTTGTGCTTGATTACAGTGATCAGATTCTAGACAGCTCAGACTAAGTTCACACAGCAACTCGGACAGTAAGAGTATGACAGGAACAAAGGCTTGGACTAAAGGATTATGACTCAATCAAAGGACTGAGAACTCGGACATGTATTAGGGGGCTATAATAAATTTGTGAAAGTTCTATTGAGGAGGGACAACCTTCTGTAAATCTCGTGCAAAAGACTTCAGACCTGTTGCAATACCTTCAAACCTATACAGAGAGCTGCAAAAACTTCAGGAGCTGCCATACTTCTTGGACCTGTGATAAAGACATTTGCTTGGATCAAAACAGTGATATAAACTCCCACAGAAACTTGTGATATAAAGCTCAGACTTCAGAATTAAGGTCAGCATCTCAAACTTTTTTGGGTTTCCAGATTTGAATTAGCTACAAGAGCTCGGACAACCATTTGGGTGCTTGGACTTAACACTTCAGATCTGTGTGGAGAAGTCTCACTCGGATTATATATGCTACAGAATCCTATGGAGGATTAGTGAGGTATCACAAGACTTCAACTCAAGTTGCAGTGGCTTGAATATTGACATATTGTTCACAAAACTAAGTGCAAAAGTATCAATTGATGCTCTTAAAAAACAGAGAACTTGGAGCTTTGGATAGTAAAGTTTGATGATGACAGTTTGAATATATTATTGTAGTAGACGCTAGAGCAGCCTTGAAGCAAATCTAGAAGCAGTCTTCTTAAGCATTGCTTGGCGCATTGATTGAAGAATTGTTGGAGTTTTTCATTGGAGAATTGTTGAAGACATATTGAAGCATCCTTGAAGCAGCAGTGTTGAGGTACTATTGGAGACATTATTGAATACCATGATGCATTAATCATCATGAGGTGACCTTGGTGATTTTGTTTGCGTAACATGAAGTGTAGTGGTGATACCTCATGTGAAGAACAAGGTTGTCATTGATGAAGTGACGTGGAGACTAAGTGATGGCATTGCTAAAGAATGACAGGGCTCGTTGAAGAAGACTTTGGGAGACGTGAAGAATAACCAAACATATTTTGATGAAGTGAAGTTGAGGGTTGGAGCCCAAGATGTTGGAGCCTCATAGAGACAAGGTCGGTGCCTTGGAAGAGAGGGTTGGAGCCCTAGAGGATTGGAGTCCTCAAGAAACCAGGTAGGAGCCTATACCAGAGATAGGGTTGGAGCCCTAGAGGTTGGTGCCTGAAATTGACAATGTTGGAGCCTTGGAAAGACCAAGTCGGTGCTTGGCACAATACAGGTTGGAGTCTAGAAGATTGGATTCTTCATCTAGGGTTGGAGCCCTATATCATTATTGTACTTTACTTATTGTAAAGAAGAAATTAATAAAAGTATCTATTCCATCATTGTTCATTTTTTGTTCTAAATATAAGTGATCTAATTGGTAAAATTAACAATTGAAAAGAAATATTGATTCACTCCCCTCTCAGCATTTCCAACAGATAGATCAATTGAGAATACTTCTTACATTTCAATTAGGTGACAAGCTTGACTATATTTAGTCAAGCATAATTTTAAGAAAGACATACACCATAAAGTCAAACCACTTAAATATGGGCCATGTTAAATCATACAACGTAATTTCTGAGAATGTTGTTTGACTTCAAATTGTAGCTAAATTAGGTATTCATGATGTGGACAATGACAACTTAATTTAGAATTATGACGATACCATTTTTGAGATAGATGTTTAAATCATCCATATAGAGGATATTGTTCCAAAAATTTTGCAACTATATATATCTTTTAGATCTTAGGGGAATTAGTAACTAGTTGGAATTACTTGGGCGAGGTTTTGAGTTCAAATTTAGATGGTTTCCACTATAAACCTTATGTTAGTGCTAACAACTTGTAAGTTAATGCTTAGTGAGAGAGTTATAATTGAGCAAGGATTGAGATGTTTGGAGACATCCTTGTGGGTTTAGGTGGGGGGGAGCAGTTCCCACTCTTGTGAAGTGTCCACCCCTCTATCCTTGTCATAATGAGACATGTCTCATCAAGGATTTTAATTTGAATAGAAAAAATTTGAAACTTACCTCCTTGCCACTTGAGTTATTTCCCCTCGACATTTTGCTACTAGTTGAGACGAGCATGGTTTTTGACACAAAGACACACTTTTAAACAAGGATTTATCACATATTATCTTATTCCAAAAAGGCCCAATTTTGTCACTTGGATAAGTGGATATCCCATCATCAAATGCAACAACATTACCCCAACCTTTAGACTACTTTGGTGGCTAATATTTTTAAGGGTGGGAAAGAATGACAAAGACAAAGATCTTCAAACATATTAAATTAATTTGATTCACACTACATCCTTATGATTGCATATCTATGTCAATTAAAGAGTCAGTGATTCTTATTTGTCAAATATAGTTGAGAAGAATGACACTTCTATTTAGGAATAACAAAAAAAAAGTAGTTGTCATTTTTCATAATCATGTAGTTTGATTATCCTTGGGATGACCAAAACTTATCCTTGGGATCATTGAAACATTCACAATTTTATCAATGCTTGTATTAAAAATACATGTTTATCCATTAATAAATACAAGTTTACTTCCCAAATATTGTGTCTCATCTACTTTATCTTCTACATATAAAAATCCCACATCGCATCGTGTAACAAAGAAAATTTGTTTCCCATAACATCAACATCAAATGAACGAGGTTGTCTTTGCGATAACACCATCCCATTAGCTAATCTAGCTTAGCTCTCCCATAAGCTTGAGGATACAGTTCCAAACTCTTTTGATACCCTAGAATTAATGATAACTTTTCAAGTGGGACACATTCTACTATATTTAACTCATGGAATGCACAACTTTTCAATAAAATGATTGATCAATGTTTTGATAGTGTTGCTTGGGTTTCTTATGTTTGTAAAGCCATGACTAGACATTTCATTTACTTGGGTTTTGTTTAATAGGATTCTCACATGAGTTCCAAAGAAGTGGTGTTGATCAAGCACACCTAGTGGCATGCTCATTTGGGCTTAGCCCTTGAGAGTCCATAGTCACCTCCTTCCCAGGGCCCAATTGAGGTTTGTGGATTATTTTTCCACTACCTTTTGTTGCCTCATTATTGAAACTTGGATGCCATCAGGTGACAACTATGTTCTAATAAAAAATTGTGCACTAAACCTCAACATTTTTGGTAAAGGGTAACAACTGGGAAATTTTAGGGGTTAAATTTCACCCATGGGCTAATTTTTCACCTTTTTTCCAAAAACATATTGCCCAATTTCCATTATTTTCTAAAATGATTTGCCTAAATTTTATAGGATAAAAGTATTTTACTCTAAAAGTCACCAAAATTTTCTAAAAACTATCCAAATTCCTTGAAATATAAACATTTTTAGAAAATATCACCAAACATTTTATTGTTAGAATTTTAAAGATTACTAGTAACAACCACATTAAAGTAAAAGTGGTTCATATACATTGATTGATGCCATTTTACACCTTTTAAAATCTAATGGTGTAATATCCCAAAATGGGAATGCAACGATACATGAACACAAAACTAGAGTGGCAGTGATAAATCAACTCATAAATGTAAGAAGAACACATAGCCATCTTATTAATGTTACAGCAGCAAAATGTATACAAGATCTTGAGGAAATAATCACTCAAGCTATGCAGAACAAGCCTCAAGAAACATATACATGAAAAATGAAGTACACTGCTACACAGAAAATGCCCAAGGCTATGACAGCGCAGTTTTATTAGAGACAACTGCTGCTGGAGTATGTCAATACATAGATATGGAAATATACATCTCATACAATTTGGGGAGCAAAGATCTAAACCCCCAAAGACAATTCCAAGACAATCCTAGAAGGATTTCCTGAAATATGAAAAATGGAAAAAATGTCGGAGTTGCAGTCCTAGGACTGAATAGCAGCTGCAACTCAAGAACTTGACGGAGATGGATGAAGATGATGCACAAGCTGAACAAACCTCCTCCAATGGATCTTCCAAGTGAAATTTTGATCCTAACACTGAAGATCTCACCCTCTAAACAATCTGCAAACCCTCACTGAAAATAACGCAGTCACTAAGGGATACTGCGTTTTAGGTGAAAGAAAATGGGTTGGCCAAGTGCCAAGATCTGACATATGCTCCAAGGGCTTCCTCACTGATCTCCCAAAGGAAAGAAAGCTTCCTCCTCTAAAAAATAAGCTCCGGAAGTGGTGTTGTGGAACCTCCACTGCAACACCCTGCAACACAACGTTATACTGCTGCAGAAATAACATTGTAGCTGAAGGAGGTGGCTTGGCCTGAAGCCTGAATGTGGAGAAATGAAGTGAAAAATCCCTCAAGAGGCCTCTCAAGAGAGGAGAAGGAATTCCTAAACAGGAATGCCTTGTGCTAAGCAGCACAGCAATCTCAACTAAATAGCTGAAGAATGCACAATAGTCTACAGACCATAAAATCAATACTCAATAACATGTCTTGCTATGGCTGCCTTTCCCTCCTTTTATAAAAGTGGAAGCCTTCTAATCTTGGGTCCCACTCATTAGGGTTTCCTTCACCAAGGAATCTTCCTCCCACTATCTTTGCGCTGTCTCCAAAGATGATCTCCACCTCCTATCCCAGCGTTGTTGACTTGGTCAAACTTGACCTTGTCCACATGAAAATTTCCCTTTTCACACATGAGGGTGCGAAATCTAGCTCCTATGATGATCCCCCTTTTACATTATGAGGGATTTTATTCATATTTTTATTATGCATGGGCCTCCTTACCTATTTATTCAACTCCTAGTTGTAAAAGACAAAAAACAATATTCCAATTAGCTGCATGCTAAATTTGGAATATTACAGTCCTCCCCTCCCAAATGTTGCTTGTCCTCAAGCAACTGCAAGGATAGAACTGAGAAGTCTCCCTTCCTCCTACTGTAGCATCCACATATGATGAACTCCTCCAAGGAACGAGATGTTGTCTCACCAATGAATCTCCATATTTCCCCTCCCAAGCATGCAAGCTAGCCAAATAGCTATCATCGTGAATAAGTAAAGCACTCGAGGCAATAAGGTGTTGTCTGGAGGTCCCCTTGAGGCATGGGATCTGAAATGTATTGGGAATCATCATTCCCATGTGGATACTCCATCCCCAAGCTATCATCCATACAAAATGAGTTACCTCCCAACATGGAAACTCCTGAAAATCCTCTTCCACCTTGAGCTCCTGCAATGTAGGTGGGCTGAAAATCTGATCATGGTAGACAAAATAACCTACCCCACGTTGTCCTCCTCTCCACTTATGATAAGTGTAGAGTGTATGCTGCTCTTGGGTTGAAAAAATGTTGCCTCCAAGTGGCAAGAAGAAAACTGGATCTCCAAAGATCTTCCCTCCAACGTTGTGAATCATGTTGGCTCAAACCATCCCATATATGATGAATATGAAATCACCATCATATGGTATCCAAGTGAGGGGAATACTGAAGGTTCCATGTAGAGCTGAAAGGTACCAATAGTTTCCCAAGTGGTCACAGCACAGTTTTCCTAACTGTTGTTGCACAACATGACATGGCAACTCATAGAAAAGTTTCTCCCAATTATTTATGAGAGTCATGGCCCAAGTGCTTCAAGAAATTTCATGGCCCACCTCATAAAAGAACAAGTGTGTTGTTGTGCTGGCCATATCACCTCCCATGCTCCCATTAGAACATGTAATGCAAAAAGTGTGAGAATCATCTTCCCCAAAGGACACATCCAACCAATGTGTCCCTCCCCCAATCATGCTCCCAATAAAAATAAGAAGTTGTGTAACCAGCTCCAAAAATAGAAGAAAAAAGATATCAACGCCTTAGAAATAATCCACTTTGAGGGGGAAACCTCCAATACATTACATAAATGAACAATTCTTGGATGATACAATTTACATAACCTCCTTTCTATATATAGGAGTCCATGGGGCCATAATGTAATCCTAGTGGGCCACTGTGTAATCCTAGTCGACCTAACAATAATAATTTAAGGGCACAATAATAACAAAATGGGGGTTACAAGGGTACAATAATAACAATAAGGGGGTTACACTAATAACAATAAGGGACTATACTAGTAACATAGGGACCTAACATGCCCCTCTCCTTCAAAAAAGTGTTGTCCTCAACGCTTAAGTAGCTATGGGTGCTTCTGTATAAAATTCTCATCCTCCCATGTAGAATCTTCAGTGGGTAAGTTCTTCCACTTGATGAGATACTCTGAAATTGATCGATTCCGTAGTTGTCGAGTTCTTGTTTCCGTGACCGCTTCCAGTTCCAATATGATTTTTCCTTCCTCATCAAGTTCTGGCAATATTGTTTGAACTGGAAGATTTTCACCTATAACCTTCTTTAAGCATGAAACATGGAAAACTGGATGTACTCTCGAAGAAGCAGGAAGCTCCAATTTGTATGCCATAGTACCAATCTTTGCAACACCTTGTAAGGACCATAGTACTTTGGCGATAATTTATTATCCTTCTTAGCTTGCTTGAGGGACATTTGTTTATATGGTTGTAGCCGTAAAAATACCCAATCTCCTACATCAAAACTTCTCTCGCTGCGATGTTGATCTGCCTGTTGTTTCATTCGATTTTGTGCCAAATTAAAGTTATCCTTTAAGAGTTGGAGAACTTCTTGCTGATGCTCGATGTGATCTTCCACTGCTTGAACCTTCGAATTTTCCCTTAAAGATGATGTGATGGATGGTGGATGATATCCATAAAGTGCCATAAATGGGGTCATTTTTGCTGCAGTATGGAAGGAAGTGCTATACCACCATTCAGCGAGAGGTAACCACTTGACCCATTGTGTTTGTTTATCAGATACAAAACAACGAAGATATCCTTCCAAAAAATTATTTACTATCTTAGTTTGACCATCAGATTGAGGATGATAAGATGAGCTATGAGCTAATTGAGTACCCAAACAAGAAAATAACTCCGTCCAAAAATTTCCAGTAAAAATGGGATCTCTGTCGCTCACAATAACCCTCGGGCTTCCATGTAGCTTTTGAATTCTGTCCATAAATGTAGTAGCAACTGTACTTGCTTTAAATGGATGAGATAATGCACAAAAGTATGCATACTTGGTAAGTCTATCAACTACCACCATGATGACATTCTTGCCTTTGGACTTCGGTAAACCTGTGATAAAATCCATTGAAATCTCCTCCCAACGTTGACTTGGAATGGATAAAGGTTGTAGAAGTCCCGGGGTCTTAATTGTCTCCACTTTATTCTGCTGGCAAACCAAACATTCCGCCACAAACTTTTGAATATCAGATTTAAGGCCATCCCAAAAAAAATATTTCTTCACCTTGTGGTAAGTTTTTAAAAATCCTGAGTGTCCTCCTAAAGGAGAGGTGTGCAATTCCAGAAGAATATTTTGTTTTAGTTGGGAATTCTTACAAAGATATAAGCGATCTTTGTACCATAAGGAATCATTTTTCCAACTAAATGTATCAGATGTACTAGGATTTTGCTGCAACTTTTGAATGAGTGTCCACACATCTTTGTCCTTCTTCCATTCATCTCTTGCTTCGGTTATCCAATCTGGTTGGATAATAGAAATGGCACAAAGCAATGCTTCCACCTCTTCATTCTTTCTTGAGAGTGCATCCGCAACAACATTAAGCTTTCCTTTTTTGTAGATTATTTCAAAGTCATAACCCAACATCTTTGTGACCCATTTTTGCTGCTCTTCTGAAGATAGTCTTTGTTCCAAAAAGTGTTTAAGACTATCATGATCAGTTTTTTCCTTGAAGTGTCTTCCCATTAGGTAAGTTCGCCATTTCTTTAGTGCATGCAGTATTGCTAACATTTCCTTCTCATAAATAGGTTTCTGTAAATACTTTCCTTTGATTGGACGACTTTCAAAAGCAATGGGTCTTCCTTCCTGCGTTAAAACTGCACCAATCCCATTTTCTGAGGCATCACATTCCACAATAAAGGTTTTTGTGAAGTCTGGCGTAGCTAAGACCGATGCTAGGCACATTGCTTTTTTAAGATGTTAAAAGGCCTTAGTTGCTTCAGGATTCCATGAAAATGCATCTTTCTTCAATAATGTTGTTAGAGGTGCTGCTATTCTCCCATAAATCTTAACAAACTTGCGATAATAGCCTGTTAACCCGAGAAATCCTCGCAACTGCTTTATTGTCTTGGGGACTTTCCATTCCTTAATGGCTTTAATTTTGTTAGGGTCTACTTTAACACCCTTTTGAGATATAATATGACCCAGATATTCCACCTCTTTTACTCCAAAGAAACATTTGGATGTTTTTGCATATAATTGTTTCTCCTGCAATAGTTTGAGCACCCTGTCAACATGTTCAACATGATCCTTCCAAGACCTGCTATAGATTAGTATATCATCAAAAAATACTAGCACAAATTTTCTAAGGAAGGGTTTGAAAATGGAATTCATCAACCCTTGAAATGTAGAAGGTGCATTGGTAAGGCCAAAAGGCATGACCAAAAATTCATAATGACCCTCATGAGTTCGAAATGTTGTTTTTGGAATATCTTCAGTCTTCATTCTAATTTGATGATATCCCGAACGAAGATCCAACTTGGTAAAATAAATTGCTCCATGTAATTCATCCAATAATTCATCAATCACAGGAATGGGAAATTTATCTTTAATTGTGAGCTTATTAAGCTCCCTATAATCCGGACACATTCGCCATGATCCATCCTTCTTGTGTACCAATACTATAGGAGCAGAGAAAGAACTTTGACTAGGTTGAATTATACCCGCCTATAACATTTCTGCAATCATACGTTCAATTTCGCTCTTTTGGACGTAAGGATATCTATAAGGCCTGATGTTTGGAGGAACACTTCCTGGAATCAAATGAATAGCATGATCATGATCACCAATAGGTGGGAGTCCTTTGGGAGTTTCAAACACCTTGGAATGATTGTCCAAGACTTGTTGGAGATCTGCAGAAATAGATGATTTTGATGTTGGAACTTCTAGTGAGCATAATTGTGCAATTACGCCCCGTTGTTCTTTCTTTAGAAGCTTTGTCATGCCATTAGAGCTTATTATCCTTCCTGGCTTCCCTTCAATACCCCGTAGTTCGACTTCCTTTCCTTCTGAAAAGAATTACAAGAAAAGTTCTTGAAAATTAAAAGCTACCGTCCCCAAAGATTGTAACCATTGTACTCCTAGTACAACATCAGCACCTCCCATAGGAATGGAAAGCATTGGACTAGTCAACACATATTCCCCCATGGTTAGCTTGATGTTATTGCATTTTCCAGAGCAATTTATAGTTCCTCCATTTGCAACCATCACTTGACATTCCGGTGCTGGGTATAGGAAACAATTTAATTCCTTGGCTACCTTACAATGAATAAAATTATGGGTGCTACCTGAATCAATCAACACTATTACCTTTTTCTTCTTGATTTGTCCTTCTATCTCGAGAGTTTGAGGAGTGGTAATTCCTGCCAGTGCATTACACGATATGGTCGGATTCATTTCTTCCTCTTCTAGGGCTGGTTCCTGGTGTATATCCTCTTCTTGTTCATTTTCTTCTTCCTCTTCACAATCTATGTAAAATAATTTCTTCTCAGCACACTTATGACCTTTAGTGTATTTGCTATCACAACCGTAGCAAAGCCCTTTTGCTCTTTTTTCTTCCAATTGTTGTGGTGTCAACCTTGTAGGTTGTGGAAATCTAGGCGTAGCAACACTTCCTTCTTTATAGAATTGAGTGGTAGGCTTCCTTGTCGCCATAATTTTACATTCAACTTTTCTTGCCAACCCGAATGCCTTCTCCAATGAATCAGGTTCCAAAACACGAACTTCATTTTTGATGTTATCCTTTAGAGCACCTATGAAGAGATCAACCCTGTGTTCCTCTGGAATATCAATTACCCTTATATTCAATTTTTGGAAGTCCTCAATGTGCTGCCCCACTAAACCCTTTTGTTTGAGATTTATCAATTGGCTAAAGAAGGTGTTTCTCTTTGTATCCTCATAATGTGCTATCTTTTCCTCCGTAAAAATTGACCAAGTGACAATTTTTTTACGGGAGCAAAGCCATCGATACCATACAAATGTATTTTGTTCTAAATGTAAAGTTGCAATGCGTACCTTTTGTGTGTTTTGCACAATATGGAGATCAAAATATTGCTCCATCTGTAGTATCCATGTTACAGGATCCTTTCCATCAAACTTCCTCATATCCATTTTTGGAATATGGTGGTTCTTCCCGCCAACATTAGAGTTTATGAAATCACGATTAACATTTATTTTGTTCTCAGCATGAGGTTCTTCTACTATCTTTTCACCATTAGGAAACATTTCTTGTATCAACTTTTTCAAATCTTCGATGTTTGATTTTAGATCATCCATCTTAGCTTCCATGCCAGCTTCCATTCCATCCATCTTAGCTTCCACGCCGTCCATCTTAGCTTCCATGCCATCCATCTTAGCTTCCACGCCTTTCTTCAAATCTTCCATCTTCACTTCCACGCCATCCATCTTAGCTTCCATGCCTTTCTTCAAACCGTCCATCTTCACTTCCACGCCTTTCTTAAAAACTTCCATTTCATTTTTTGTTGCTCTTTGCGAGAGTGAAATTTGTTGCACTTGCTCTTGTAATTTTGATAGATCATGTTGCAATTCTTCATCTTCATGAGTCATGGTAGAGCCTTCTGAAGGCTTAATGGGTGTTGAATTCTTTTTAGGCGCCATTTTAGAATCCAATATTGATACCTTTTACTTGCTTTGAGGAGCTCAATATTGAAATTGAATTATCTCTATAATTGAAAATCTTCAATATCTGAAATTCAGCCCTGTAGTAGCCCTCTGAAGCTTCTTTCAAATGCCACAGGTCTGATCTAATTTGGATTCCCCAAGACAAAGTTGTGTCCAATCTCCCACAATGACCTAATTCTGGACTGGTTCAGTACTTGTAGGAATTTCCACGTGTCACTGTTTCGTCCTTTGTCTCTGAAATTGATAGCCAAGAAACTACAGTCCGTGTACTTGCAACCACTTTTTATGGCACTCAAATCCACTGCCCAGAGAGAGAGTTATTGAACTTTTCCCACGATCACCTCTTTGAGATGAAATTCAGGAGCCTGAAAAAGCACTACCTTCCACAGATCATATCTCCAAAAATATTGTGAAATCCGGTCAAATTTTGACGAATTCCCCCAGATTTCAGCTTTGCACTACATACAAATTTCCGATTCCGAACCTTCGTATAAAAAAATTTATAGCGAAAATGCCACGAAGGACTCCGTTTAGGAGCTTGAAAAAAGACCTAACTTCCAGCGCATGATATCTCCGAAAAATATTGCGAACCAAGCTCGTGAGGGAGCAAAGAAAACTTTCAGAATCCAAAGCTCGATACCAAATGTTGTGTAACCAGCTCCAAAAATAGAAGAAAAGAGATATCAACGCCTTAGAAATGAGCCACTTCGAGGGGGCAACCTCCAATACATTACATAAATGAACAATTCTTAGATGATACAATTTACAAAACCTCCTTTCTATATATAGGAGTCCATGTGGCCATAATGTAATCCTATTGGGCCACAATGTAATCCTAGCCGACCTAACAATAATAATTTAAGGGCACAATAATAACAAAATGGGGGTTACAAGGGTACAATAATAATAATAAGGGGGTTACACTAACAACAATAAGGGACTATACTAGTAATATAGGGACCTAACACTGTTGTTGCACAACATGACGTGGCAACTCATAGAAAAGTTTCTCCCAATTATTTATGAGAGTCATGGCCCAAGTGCTTCAAGCAATTTCATGGCCCACCTCATAAAAGAACAAGTGTGTTGTTGTGGTGGCCATATCACCTCCCATGCTCCCATTAGAACATGTAATGCAAAAAGTGTGGGAATCATCTTCCCCAAAGGACACATCCAACCAATGTGTCCCTCCCCCAATCATGCTCCCAATAAAAATAAGAACAACAACAACATAGGGAACTACAATGAGAATCATACTAGCTGCCATATGAAGCAAGGGAGAAGGACAATGGTCCCTCAAATGCAACCAACGCAGTTTGACTCTCAACTGCAACAAGAAGTGACATAAGGTGTGGCTCCTCAACCACTTTCTTGCTGCTACAATCTCCTCACTAGTTTAGAGAAAGTGTATGGTGTATGGTGCCAAATGAACATGCTCTTCAAAAGATACAATCTCCCCAAGTCCTCCTAGGAAGTGATCATCACCAATACTGCTTATGGCCTCAAGTAGATCGTGAAGTATAGAAGGAATAATGCTCCTTCCTTGAGCAATATCTTTCACATATATGGTTAAGGGTTGCACATATACATTATACAAATCATTATGCAAATAAACGGTACCCTTACCATATGTTTTCCCCATGCAAATGGAGTGGCTCATAGATGAGTCTCCTCTAATCCTCAAAGAGAAAAGAGGTGGTTGTGTTAACTCTTCCAAAGAGTTATGTATCTCCTCCATCTCCACATGATCCATGCATCTCCACATATGCTGATATATCTCCTCCTCAAAGTCTTCCCAAAAATACCCCTCCATGATGGTGGGGTATGCTCTCATAGAATAAGTGTGGCTGAAAAGGAAATCTTCATGAACTGCTTGTAGCAACTTCCCCGTGAACTTGGAAACTCTAGGAAATAATATCCTACCATGATAGTAGATGACCTCATCTCTAACTGAATATCCCTCCTCATGCAATTGGCCATCCAATATCATACAAGTAGAAATATCCTTGGAATAATCCACTAACAGCTGGGACTTCCAATATGGATCTATCCTCCATAGTGACAGCACTTATGACCTACCATAAAGAGAACATGTCACATGGTTGTCCTCCTCTTTGACATCTCCCATGCCAAAGATGCAATTTGGAAGGCTGCTATCCTTTCCTTGCTGCTCCTGCCACAACACAGAATCTGAAATGAGAGTGGGTAATGGTGATGTTGAGAGAATTCCTATCCTCTCTTTGAGTCCACCCAAGACTCTCAACGTTGTACCAATCTCTCCCAAGGTCTTCACCCCTTTGGAATCAATGATTGGTGCCTCCAAATGTAAAGCATCCCTCATCATCTACTGATCTGGTGGTCTCCTTGGTGAAATGTCTCCATGCAATGAGACATCAACATCAAGAGTAGACTGCGTATATGAATGGACAGACTTGTCCCTGCCTTTACTGCGCAATCCAGTCTCCCTCTTTTGTGCATCAACCCTCTAAAATAGATAGGGGTGTGTGCTCCCCATCAAATGATGACGGTCATCCTCCCTACCTCCTCCTTCCATCTGCATGGTTCCACAATCAATCATCAATGGTACATGTTGATCATGGGTTGTGCATTGATCTCCACATATGAGATCCTGGGGAATTCTTTGCAATGATACAAGAATCCCTCGTGTTGGAGCAAGAGCTCCTTCTTCCTCTGCATGAGGTGCTAGATAAGCTCTAGACATGACAGCGTTGTTGCCCCCAACCTCATCAATATGTATGGGAAACCTCCCAAGAATTGGATCCTCTTTTGAAAAAGGGATCTCCATACCCTCTTGTTCAAGAATATGAGATAGAGGTCTTGCCTCTAACAAGGTATGATGCAAGATATCAGCCTCTTCAATGGTTTTCTGAAGTGGTGTTGAGTTTATAGGTTCCTCCATCACATGCAAGGTTTTTGTTTGTTTATGTTTTTTTAGCTTCACCACATGTGTTGCAGAAGGTTTTCCATCAAATATTTCCACTAATGTCTTATTGAACCTTGCATAAGAATAAGTATTTTCATTTTTCAAAGAAAAAGACTCAAATATCCACCATGCATAGGCCTTACCTCCAAAATGCAGCGCTGCAACTTTGATGGCTTCATCTTCAGAAATTTGGTGCAGCTGCAAATAGGTGTCTAGCTTCTCCACCCAAGCTCTAGTTGAACATGTAGGTGAACCATCAAAAGTGGATAGAAGAAATCTATCCATATCATGTTGCTTCCTTCTCTTCACCTTGATCTTGCAAAACTATGGAAAAGTGATATGATCTCTAAAATTCTGAGTTTGAGACTCATATTCTTGCATAAAATCACTAAGAGTTTCCCTCATAGGCATTTGTCCTTCTTTTATCTCCCTCATACCAAATATGGGCATAGGACTGCAATGTGCATCATAGTTTGTGGCTGCATGCTCATACTCTCCATATGAAAATCTAGAGTTTCCTTCATATTCAAACTCTCTTGGAGATTCTCTATTCATCTCCCTCCTCAACTTCTTGAGATCTTCATGAATGCTTGTTAGGTCCCTATATTACTAGTACAGTCCCCTATTATTGTTAGTGTAACCCCCTTATTGTTATTTTTTTACCCTTGTAACCCCCATATTGTTATTATTGTGCCCTTAAATTATTATTGTTAGGTCGGATAGGATTACATTGTGGCCCACTAGGATTACATTATGGACCCATGGACTCCTATATATAGAAAGGAGGTTTTGTAAATTGTATCATCCAAGAATTGTTCATTCATGTAATGTATTGGAGGTTGCCCCCTCGAAGTGGCTTATTTCTAAGGCGTTGATATCTCTTTTCTTCTCTTTTTGGAGCTGTTTTCACAACATTTGGTATCATAGCTTTGAGATTCTAAGTTACATTTTGCTCCAAACAGGTCATCGTGGCATTTGCGCTATAAATTTTTTTCTACGAAGTTTCAGAAGCTGAAATTTTTAGGGTGCGAAGCAGAAATCCTGAGGAACATCGTCAAAAAATTTCAGAGCTTGGTTCGTAACATTTTGGGAGATATGATCTGTGGAATTTAGGTCTGTTTTCAGGCTCCTAAATAGGTCATCGTGGAATTTATGCTATAAATTTTTCTCTACGAATTTTCAGAAGCTAATTTTTTTAGGGTGCGAAGCCAAAATCCTAAGGAACATCTTCAAAAAATTTCAGAGCTTGGTTCGCAATATTTTAGGAGATGTGATCTGTGGAAGGTAGTGCTTTTGCAGGCTCCTGAATTTCATCTCAAAGAGGTGATCGTGGGAAAATCTTCATAACTCTCTCTCTGAGCATCGGATTGGAGTGCCGTAAAAATTGGTCGCAATTACACGGACTTTAGTTTCTTCACTATCAATTTGAGAGCCAAAGGATGAAACAGTGACACGTGGCAAGTCGTACAAGTTCGCTCTACTGAACCAATCCAAAATTGGGTCAATGTGGGAGATTGGACATAACTTTGCCTTGAAGAATCCAAATCATATCAAACTTGTGGCGTTGGAAAGAAGCTTCAGAGGGCTACTACAGGGCTGAATTTCAGATATTGAAGAGACACAATCACAGAGATAATCCAATTTCAATATCGAGCTCCTCAAAAGCAAGAAAAAGGTGTGTATTTTTTTTCTGAATTGCATAAGTCTTGTTTGAAGAATCAATTTGAATTGATTCCAAGGGTATATTGTAGAATAGATATCAGTATTGGGTTCTAAAAAATGCCCCATAAAAATAATTCAACACCCATTAAGCCTTCAGAAGGCTCTACTATGACTCATGAAGATGAATAATTGCAACATGATCTATCAAAATTACATGAGCAAGTGCACCAAATTTTGCTCTCGCAAAGAGCAGCAAAAAATGAAATGGAAGTTTTGAAGAAAGGCGTGGAAGCGAGGATGGATGGTGTGAATAATAATATGGATGGTTTGAAGAATAATATGGGTGGTTTGAAGAAAGGCGTGGAATCTAAGATAGATGGCATGGAAGCTGGCATGGAATCTAAGATGGATGACATGGAAGCTAAGATCGATGAGAAAATGGAAAACATGAAGAATGATCTAAAAGCAGACATGGAAGGTTTCACAAAGTTGATACAAGAAATGTTTCCTAATGGTGAAAATATAGTAGAGGAAACTCATGATGAGAACAAAATAAATGTTAATCGTGATTTCATAAAATCTAATGTTGGCGGGAAGAACCACCATATTCCAAAAATGGATATGATGAAGTTTGATGGAAAGGATCCTGTAACATGGATACTACAGATGGAGCAATATTTTGATCTCCATAACGTGCAAAACACACAAAAGGTACGCATTGCAACTTTACATTTAGAAAACAATACATTTGTATGGTATCGATGGCTTTGCTCCCGTAAAAAAATTGTCACTTGGTCAATTTTTACGGAGGAAATGATAGCACATTATGAGGATACAAAGAGCAACACCTTCGTTAGCCAATTGATAAATCTCAAACAAAAGGGTTTAGTGGGGCAGCACATTGAGGACTTCCAAAAATTGAATATAAGGGTAACTGATATTCCAGAGGAACACATGATTGATCTCTTCATAGGCACTTTAAAGGATAACATCCAACATGAAGTTCGCGTTTTGGAACCTGATTCATTGGAGAAGGCATTCGGGTTGGCAAGAAAAGTTGAATGTAAAATTATGGCGACAAGGAAGCCTACCACTCAATTCTATAAAGAAGGAAGTGTTGCTACGCCTAGATTTCTACAACCTACAAGGTTGACACCACAACAATTGGAAGAAAAAAGAGCAAAAGGGCTTTGCTATAGTTGTGATAGCAAATACACTAAAGGTCATAAGTGTGCTGAGAAGAAATTATTTTACATAGATTGTGAAGAGGAAGAAGAAAATGAACAAGAAGAGGATATACACCAGGAACCAGTCGTAGAAGAGGAAGAAATGAGTCCGACCATATCGTGTAATGCACTGGCAGGAATCACCACTCCTCAAACTCTCAAGATAGAAGGACATATCAAGAAGAAAAAGGTAATAGTGTTGATTGATTCAGGTAGCACCCATAATTTTATTCATTGTAAGGTAGCCAAGGAATTGAATTGTTTCCTATACCCAGCACCAGAATGTCAAGTGATGGTTGCAAGTGGAGGAACTATAAATTGCTCTGGAAAATGCCATAATATCAAGCTAGCCATGGGGGAATATGTATTGAATAGTCCAATGCTTTCCATTCCTATTTGATCAGTGCAGGTGAAATTACTACCCAACCATCACGTGTACGGTACTAAGATTTTTTAAAACGACTATGGCTTATACAGGTTCAAATGAGCATGTTAGAGCATACACATATTAGCATGAATTAAACATAATCAGGAAGCACATAACACATAAGCGAAAGACAACCAAATTGGTAACGGAGTTCACCCCTCCAACTCACTGGGGTTACATCTCCGGACCTGCTTGAATTGGAAGGCAAATCCTTTATATTTCATCTTCAAATTAAGCTTTCATACATTCCAGTTCCATGGCTGAGCATTAGCCAAGCACTATGGCTTTCAAAGGCTAAGTTTCCTATCCTTTCTCCTCTCCTTTCAAAGGCTCACATCATGAGTTTATATAGTTTTTCCCCATAACTCCCCAATCCACAATAGTAGGATCTCAAGACATTTTAAGGAAAGACAAACTCCATGATTCTAGGACTTTAAAACTTACTCAAAGCAAAAATGGCAAACCCAACTTCAAGGATCTTAACCATGCCAAGAAAGCTCAACCTCTTAATGAGAAATAGCAAATTAGTTGTGAGGTCAATTCTCACATAAAACTATTTTCTCAAAATGAATAATAAGTGAATATTTTGGTGAGTCATTTTCCACTCACTTAAAACATTATCCACTTCATAATTTTTAAATGAAATAATGAATTAATTTACTCATTACTTTGTCACCCATCATAAAGTGTCTTCATGGTGCATAAGTAAACTTCTTTGTTGGTGGAGATCCTCCTGGATCAAACCTCCCCAAAAAGAAAACTTTTGGTCTCCAAAAGTATCAGCTTCAATCCATCGTCAACTGTATGAAAATGTCTCTGAAAGGCACATTCCCACATGACTCCTTCACCTGACGTACTTCGGAATCAGAATGCAATGCCAACACCTGCAACTGCTGCAATGCGGATGTCTGAAAAGGCACATCCCTTCAAGACTCCTTCACCTGGCGTACTTCAGAATCGGAATGCAAAAGCCCACATCTGCATAAAGCTGCAACACAAATGCCTGAAAAGGAACATCCCTTCAAGATCCCTTCACCTCAGTCCTTCATAATCGGAATGCAAAAGCCCACATCTGCATAAAGCTGCAACACAAATGTCTGAAAAGGCACATCCCTTCAAGATCCCTTCACCTCAGTTCTTCAGAATCGGAATGCAAAAGCCCACATCTGCATAAAGCTGCAACACAAATGTCTGATCATACCTGTTTACAACACTTGCCAAGGGTTCATTGGTCAAGTTTACATGCCAAAATGGCTTTAGGAAAATTTCCTGATCCCATTTTCTTACAAAGATGCCAACAAGGCTTAATGCGTAAAAATACGCCTCTCACTCTCACTCTCCCTTACATAAGAGTGGCTAAAAACAAGCCTTTTCCAATGCTTCATAAGCATATTTTACATCATCTCGTTCATCGTTGGCCACTTTGGCCTTTTACATGGCATTGCCAAATTTTTGATGCCAAGATATGATGACAACTATGGCCTTTTACATGGCAATTACAAAGTAATTTAAAGTTCCAAATATGTGCACAAAGGGAAAAATACAAATTGTTCAAAAACCCCTTTTAACATATGTATGCCCCATATCATCCAAATGCATTAATGTTGAAAAAACAAAAAGCAAATCTCCCATTACAAAAATGTGAATTATGAAAGACTATGGGTTTAAAATAAAAGACTATGGGTCTTTAATAACACTACTGATACCAAGGAGAAGAAGTGTCTTTGTCAACGGGGTGCGCCATATCATGATACCTTCTCCCATCAAGAAAATTGCACGAGGGTTTACACCATGGAATAGAGCAGTTGCTACTGCTAAAACCATGCCACCTTCAACGCATGGCAAGTACATGGTGCAGTTTACTGTATGTCATCCTACATTCTCAACATTTGTGCCATGATCCATACGCAGGTCCTCTACTCAGCATTAAATGCTTCTTCTTCCAAGCACGGGCTCAAACTCCACAATTTCGTTGAGGTCATGATAGGTATCAACCTCCCATTTTATTCCGCTGCACACAATTTCAAATAGCGACTACGACCAACTTCAAACCACTCACTGCTGGTCCAGACAAGTCATCAGTGTTGTTTATACTACGCTTCTACGTGCAGGATGGGAAACCAAAAAACCTTTGCCATTGTGCAATTCAGGTTCAACAATGTTCGGTGGGCGGAACATACAGATCCGAAGTATCCAGCAAATGTTCAATAATGATGTTTTTCTTCAATATCTGCGGGAAATCCTCAAAAAAAGGTTGTGTTTCTGTGTGCATATTGTTGTAACGAGGGTGAGTGCTCAGACAACTGTGCTGCCTAGATCATGGGAGCTTCTGGTTTGGGGGGATTGTCCCATGCTACATACCATAGATCATTATTAACTGTTGTATTTCGGAATTCTTGGGAATTACAAATAACTGTCTGAAAGTATGCCTCTTCCGACAATAAACTGGTCGAACTATAAATCAGAACTGTCCGTGGTAGATTATCCCATCCAAGAATGCAATATTCCATAAATTTACGACTCAGTACAAAAAATGTTGAACCTGTAAAGATCTTATAGGCATTTGGCACCATTCGCTTTTGAGAAGCATAGAATATTTGATTCTGTCCTAACATTGAAAGCCCAGGGTCAATTATGATCGGTTTAATCCTATGATACTCTTTCCATCCAATGTCACTTGAATGTTCGATAAAGTTCAGATCCCTTGGCAGATAGGACAATACGTGAAGCAAATCGTCCTGAGTAATTAAAGGATAGTCAGAGGCGCTAAGGTTAATAAACCAGTCCCAATTTCTACTATATCTCAGCAAAAGGGCAGCCGCATGAAGCGTAGATGCTATAGCCGTCGGTCCCCTGTAAGTCACGATATCCGCCTTTCCAATCACATTGACGTTTCCAGCCGCTGCAAAAATGGGCACCGACTGCACGTGTAATCCGAGACTTATCCTCTCGGCATCGCGAGCGGCCTTGTCCAAGTGCAAGAGATACTGATTCCTCAGATGATAAATCACCCGCAGGAGTCTCTTGATCCTCTCTCCGTCTCCGTCGGATCTCGATATCAGATACGCCAGTCTGGGCGCAGCAAGCATCCCGTCCGCACTGGATTCGAATTCGAATATGAGCTTGCGCGGCGGCATCTCCGGGCGGTGGGAGTCTTCGGATCGAACCAGGGCGGCTACAATCAACAGGATCGATATCAGCGAGCTCGCCACCAGAGGGAGAAGCCATTTGCGCTCTGTCAATGCGAAGCCCTGCAGCTTCCGCATTGCTCTGGATTGCTAATTCCACAGAGACATTAAAACTCCATGATTTCGAAAAAATAAAGAAAAACACTGTTGGAATTGAGAATGGCCGACCTGCAGTTATACGCAGACGAGGAGGAGGATCCACATCAACACACAAAATTTGATTCACGTTTGGATCTTTTAGAACATCATCATCAAAGAAGGAACACGAAGAAAACGCCCAGAGCGACTCTGCTCTAGGTCATAATCGATGCGGTGTTCGATTTCTAGCTTCCCGCCGCCTGAGTTCCTGGACAATAGGAGAATGCCCAACAGCTCTCTCAAACTCCTCCATGGTTAGCTGCCTGCCAGTTTCCACGTCTCTGAGTTTGTTCCACATGCCATCTTCGCCTACTTTATTCACAACAAACTCCTTTCCATTATCCAGAATGCCGATTTTGTGGCACAAAATCCGGCAATTCACTTCTATCACGGAAAACCAATCCATGAATTCCCCACCGGCCCAAATTTATCGTGGGAAATGAATTGCCTTCCCTGACTATGCTGATGACCGGTGCGGGTAAATGGGTATTCATGGATCACGCAAAAATTAAGTGGAAGAGGTCTTCTACTGAACCTCTGTCTGTGCAGAGTCCACAACCCAGCATAGTCCACGCTTCCGCTGCGCACCTCTTGGCAGCCCAGCACCGGCCTTGCAGGCAGCGTACCTCTTGGCAGCGGTGGAAGTCCTCCTGTTGTTCACGGTCGATGCAGAGGGCAGTCAGCAATGACAGCCCGAATGGAAACGTTCCTGGTTGTGGATGGCAGCGTTGCAAGAATGCAGGGTCCACGCAGGCATGGCCTTCAACAGACTTCTCCCTGCGGCAGCAACGAACAACAGCCTCCAGCAATCACGACCTCAAAATAACTCTCGAGTACGCAATATGGATTTCGTTGTGCTCCAGATCTTGCAGAACGTGAGCCCAGGGCAGAGAACTTTCTGCTGATCAATGCTGATCAATGTGTGAGACATAAACATTTCTCCGAATGTTGTCTTCTCGCTGAGCTTCGGCTTGTTCTGATATTCAATCTGCGTTCTTTTTGATTGCTCAAGCTGCAGTGCTCCATCTCCTGTCTTTGCCTTAACTTGACAAAATTTCAGGTTGCAATAACTTTTCGATCCAGAGGCTGTTTGATGCGATTCAAGCGTCGTCAGATTCCTCTTATCGAGCTCTTCGCGATGGTGTCATTATTTGTTGATTCCGAGTCAGACGAATTTTGAGCACTTTTCATCAAAAGACGGATACCTGCCCCCATAAAACTCGAAATTTTGCAAAATATCATAAACATAACCTGCAGAAACATCATGAACTGCTTACCCAACTCGAACCAAGCATTTCCTTCTTGTAAGCATGTTTTTTGAATGGTGAATGGAGCTTTCTTCACGAGCTCTTTCGCCATATGTTTGCTTGACTCTTGGCGAATTTCGGGGTGCAACTTCCAGCACTTCTTCTCCCAATGGCCATTGATTTTGCAGAAATTGCAAAAATTACGTCGTTTCCCATTCAATTGTGTCTTCATGATAGGAGGATTCAGAAGGTTCTCATTCTTCTTAGTCTCTCTTCTTGTGGGCACATCTGTCTTCTTAACCCACTGTTTCTTTGTATGATGCTTAACTACGTCACGGTTAGCAGATCTATGAAAGAAATCACTTCTCTTATATGCAAAAGTAGAATTTGAATGATTGTCATACCTTCTTGGCTTGTCCTTAAATTGATAGGGACTAGGTGGCTTGATTCCTTTCTTGGAATCAGGTGATGGAGAGATGGATTTTGTTTCAGCTACCTCTGAGCATTCTCCTTCTTCCTGTTGATAACCCAAACCTGCAAATGGTTGTCTTGGTACAACCTCCAATGGTTGGGTGATTCCTTGGCCATTTATGCCAAGTCCACCTCCGCTATACCCCATCTTTGTGAGGATTTTCATGCCAACATTAGTTTCATATTGAGAGAGAACAGAACTTGAAGTGACATCATATACCTCGGTTTGACATGCAGTCTCTGTCGTCTCAACTTTCTGCAATTTAGACAATATCTCCTCTTTAGCTCGTAGCATCTCCTGAAGCTCCTGCTTATCGAGCAATAATCTTCGCAATTCTGCATTTTCGGCTTGAAGGCTTTCGTTTATCTCTTGCAACTCTTGCAGTCTTTCAGCGTGCTTCGTTCCTTTTCCCATCCTGCAAAGCAGTCACCTGCTCCGATACCACTTGATCCGATCACAAGTCGAGTACTACCCAACCATCACGCGTACGGTACTAAGATCCTTTAAAACGAATATGGCTTATACAGGTTTAAATGAGCATGTTAGTTATCATACACATATTAACATGAATTAAACATAATCAGGAAGCACATAACACATAAGCGAAAGACAACCAAATTGGTAACGGAGTTCACCCCTCCAACTCACTGGGGTTACATCTCCGGACCTGCTTCAATTGGAAGGCAGATCCTTTATATTTCATCTTCAAATTAAGCTTTCATACATTCCAGTTCTATGGCTGAGCATTAGCCAAGCACTATGGCTTTCAAAGGCTAAGTTCCATATCCTTTCTCTTCTCCTTTCAAAGGCTCACATCATGAGTTTATATAGTTTTTCCCCATAACTCCCCAATCCACAATAGTAGGATCTCAAGACATTTTAAGGAAAGACAAACTCCATGATTCTAGGACTTTAAAACTTACTCAAGGCAAAAATGGCAAACCCAACTTCAAGGATCTTAACCATGCCAAGAAAGCTCAACCTCTTAATGAGAAATAGCAAATTAGTTGTGAGGCCAATTCTCACATAAAACTATTTTCTCAAAATGAATAATAAGTGAATATTTTGGTGAGTCATTTTCCACTCACTTAGAACATTATCCACTTCATAATTTTTAAATGAAATAATGAATTAATTTACTCATTACTTTGTCACCCATCATAAAGTGTCTTCATGGGGCATAAGTAAACTTCTTTGTTGGTGGAGATCCTCTTGGATCACTATTGGACGTGTTGATGTTGTACTAGGAGTACGATGGTTACAATCTTTGGGGACGGTAGCTTTTAATTTTCAAGAACTTTTCTTGAATTTTTTTTCAGAAGGAAAGGAAGTCGAATTACGGGGTATTGAAGGGAAGCCAGGAAGGATAATAAGCTCTAATGTCATGACAAAGCTTCTAAAGAAAGAACAACGAGGCGTAATTGCACGATTATGCTCACTAGAAGTTCCAACATCAAAATCATCTATTTCTGCAGATCTCCAACAAGTCTTGGACAATCATTCCAAGGTGTTTGAAACTCCCAAAGGACTCCCACCTATTCGTGATCATGATCATGCTATTCATTTGATTCCAGGAAGTGTTCCTCCAAACATCGGGCCTTATAGATATCCTTACTTCCAAAAGAGTGAAATTGAATGTATGATTGCAGAAATGTTAGAGGCGGGTATAATTCAACCTAGTCAAAGTTCTTTCTCTGCTCCTGTAGTATTGGTACACAAGAAGGATGGATCATGGCGAATGTGTCTGGATTATAGGGAGCTCAATAAGCTCACCATTAAAAATAAATTTCCCATTCCTGTGATTGATGAATTATTGGATGAATTACATGGAGAAATTTATTTTACCAAGTTGGATCTTCGTTCAGGATATCATCAAATTAGAATGAAGACTGAAGATATTCCAAAAAGAGCATTTCGAACTCATGAGGGTCATTATGAATTTTTGTTCATGCCTTTTGGCCTTACCAATGCACCTTCTACATTTCAAGGGTTGATGAATTCCATTTTCAAACCCTTCCTTAGAAAATTTGTGCTAGTATTTTTTGATGATATACTAATCTACAACAGGTCTTGGAAGGATCATGTTGAACATGTTGACAGGGTGCTCAAACTATTGCAGGAGAAACAATTATATGCAAAAAAATCCAAATGTTTCTTTGGAGTACAAGAGGTGGAATATCTGGGTCACATTGTATCTCATGAGGGTGTTAAAGTAGACCCTAACAAAATTAAAGCCATTAAGGAATGGAAAGTTCCCACAACCATAAAGCAGTTGCGAGGATTTCTCGGGTTAACGGGGTATTATCGCAAGTTTGTTAAGAATTATGGGAGAATAGCAGCACCTCTAACAACATTATTGAAGAAAGATGCATTTTCATGGACTCCTGAAGCAACTAAGGCCTTTGAATGTCTTAAAGAGGCAATGTGCCTAGCACCGGTCTTAGCTACGCCGGACTTCACAAAAACCTTTATTGTGGAATGTGATGCCTCAGGAAATGGAATTGGTGTTGTTTTAATACAAGAAGGAAGACCCATTGCTTTTGAAAGTCGTCCAATCAAAGGAAAGTATTTACAGAAACCTATTTATGAGAAGGAAATGTTAGCAATACTTCATGCACTAAATAAATGGCGAACTTACCTAATGGGAAGACACTTCAAGGTAAAAACTGATCATGATAGTCTTAAACACTTTTGGAACAAAGACTATCTTCAGAAGAGCAGCAAAAATGGGTCACAAAGATGTTGGGTTATGACTTTGAAATAATCTGCAAAAAAGGAAAGCTTAATGTTGTTGCAAATGCACTCTCAAGAAAGAATGAAGAGGTGGAAGCATTGCTTTGTGCCATTTCTATTATCCAACCAGATTGGATAACCGAAGCAAGAGATGAATGGAAGAAGGAAAAAGATGTATGGACACTCATTCAAAGGTTGCAGCAAGATCCTAGTACATCTGATACATTTAGTTGGAAAAATGATTCCTTATGGTACAAAGATCGCTTATATCTTTGTAAGAATTCCCAACTAAAACAAAAGATTCTTCTGGAATTGCACACTTCTCCTTTAAGAGGACACTCAGGATTTTTAAAAACTTACCACAGGGTGAAGAAAGAATTTTTTTGGGATGGCCTTAAAACTGATATTCAAAAGTTTGTGGCGGAATGTTTGGTTTGCCAGCAGAATAAAGTGGAAATAATTAAGACCCCAGGACTTCTACAACCTTTATCCATTCCAAGTCAACGTTGAGAGGAGATTTCAATGGATTTTATCACAGGTTTACCTAAGTCCGAAGGAAAGAGTGTCATCATGGTGGTAGTTGATAGATTTACCAAGTATGCACACTTTTGTGCATTATCTCATCCATTTAAAGCAAGTACAGTTGCTACTACATTTATGGATAGAATTCAAAAGCTACATGGAAGCCCAAGGGTTATTGTGAGCGACAAAGATCCCATTTTACTGGAAATTTTTGGACGGAGTTATTTTCTTGGTTGGGTACTCAATTAGCTCATAGCTCATCTTATCATCCTCAATCTGATGATCAAACTGAGATAGTAAATAAATGTTTGGAAGGATACCTTCGTTGTTTTGTATCTGATAAACAAACACAATGGGTCAAGTGGTTACCTCTCGTTGAATGGTAGTATAACACTTCCTTCCATACTGCAGCAAAAATGACCCCATTTATGGCACTTTATGGATATCATCCACCATCCATCACATCATCTTTAAGGGAAAACTCGAAGGTTCAAGCAATGGAAGATCACATCGAGCATCAGCAAGAAGTTCTCCAACTCTTAAAGGATAACCTGAATTTGGCACAAAATCGAATGAAACAACAGGCAGATCAACATCGCACTGAGAGAAGTTTTGATGTAGGAGATTGGGTATTTTTACGGCTACAACCATAAAAAAAAATGTCCCTCAAGCAAGCTAAGAAGGATAATAAATTATCGCCAAAGTACTATGGTCCTTAAAAAGTGTTGCAAAGGATTGGTACTATGGCATACAAATTGGAGCTTCCTGCTTCTTCGCGAGTACATCTAGTTTTCCATGTTTCATGCTTAAAGAAGGTTATAGGTGAAAATATTCCAATTCAAACAATATTGCTAGAACTTGATGAGGAAGGAAAAGTCATATTGGAACCTGAAGCGGTCACGGAAACAAGAACTCGACAACTACGAAATCGATCAATTTCAGAGTATCTCATCAAGTGGAAGAACTTACCCACTCAAGATTCTACATGGAGGATGAGAATTTTATACAGAAGCACCCAGAGCTACTCAAGCATTGAGGACAACACTTTTTTTGAAGGAGAGGGGCATGTTAGGTCCCTATATCACTAGTATAGTCCCTTATTATTGTTAGTGTAAACCCCTTATTGTTATTATTGTACCTTTGTAACCCCCATTTTGTTATTATTGTGCCCTTAAATTATTATTGTTAGGTCAGCTAGGATTACATTGTGGCCCACTAGGATTACATTATGGCCCCATGGACTCCTATATAGAAAGGAGGTTTTGTAAATTGTATCATCCAAGAATTGTTCATTTATGTAATGTATTGGAGGTTTCCCCCTCGAAGTGGCTCATTTCTAAGGCGTTGATATCTCTCTTCTTCTATTTTTGGAGCTGGTTTCACAACAATGCTCTGCAAAGTTTGAGAAAGAAACTTTGGAAGTTTCTCCTCCTTCCTCCCTCCAAAGAATGAGTCTTAAGTTTGGTTTTTATGTTCATATTTCTTTCTTGTCTTTCATAGCATATTGGTTGAGATTCCATAGGCTGAGGCAAAGATTATGCTTGATATCATCAATATCCTGGAAATAGGAACAAAAAGAATACATGAACACAAAACTGAAGTAGCAGTGATAAATCAACTCATAAAATGTAAGAAGAACACATAGCCATATTATTAATGTTACAGCAGCAAAATGTATACAAGATCTTAAGGAAATAATCACTCAAGCTAGGTAGAACAAGCCTCAAGAAACATATACATGAAAAATGAAGTACACTGCTACACAGAACATGCCCAAGGCTATGACAGCGCAGTTTAATTAGAGACAGTTGCTGCTAGAGTATGTAAATACATAGATATGGAAATATACAACTCATACAATGTGGGGAGAAAATATCTAAACCCCCAAAGACAATTCCAAAACAATCCTAGAAGGATTTCCTGAAATATGCAAAATGGAAAAAATGTCGGAGTTGCAGTCCTAGGACTGAATAGCAGCTGCAACTCAAGAACTGGATGGAGATGACTAAAGATGATGCACAATATGAACAAACCTCCTCCAATGGATCTTCCAAGTGAAAGTCTGATCCTAACACTGAAGATCTCACCCTCCAAACAATATGCAAACCCTCACTGCAAATGCTCACTGAAAATAATGCAGTCACTGAGGGATACTGCGCTGTAGGTGAAAGAAAATGGGTTGGCCAAGAGCCAAGATCTGAAATATGCTCCAAGGGCTTCCTCACTGATCTCCCAAAGTAAATAAAGCTTCCTCCTCTGAAAAATAAGCTCCAGAAGTGGTGTTGTGGAACCTCCACTGCAACACCCTGCAACACAACGTTATACTGCTGCAGAAATAACGTTGTAGCTGAAGGAGGTGGCTTGGCCTAAAGCCTGGATGTGGAGAAATGAAGTGAAAAATCCCTCAAGATGCCTCTCAAGAGAGGAGAAGGAATTCCTAAACAGGAATGCCTTTTGCTAAGCAACACAGCAATCTCAACTAAACAGCTGAGGAATGCACAATAGTCTACATACCATAAAATCAATACTCAATAACATGTCTTTCTATGGCTACCTTGCCCTTATTTTATACAAGTGGAAGCCTTCTAATCTTGGGTCCCCACTCATTAGGGTTTCCTTCACCAAGGAATCTTCCTCCCACTATCTCTGTGTTTTCTCCATAGATGATCTCCACCTCCTATCCCAACGTTGTTGACTTGGTCAAAATTGACCTTGTCCACATGAAAATGTCCTTTTCACACATGAGGGTGTGAAATCCAGCTCCTATGATGATCCCCCTTTTACATTATGAGGTATTTTATTCATATTTTTATTATGCATGGGCCTCCTTACCCATTTATTCAACTCCTAGGTGTAAAAGACAAAAATCAATATTCCAATTAGCTGCATGCTAAATTTGGAATATTACAAATTTGTGTCAATCGGTGTATATCAACCACTTTTACTCTAATGTGGTTGTTGTTATTTAATGGTTAACATGTGTGGGGAGGATTAGTATCCCAAGGTTGACTATGGTTGACCTTTGTTGAAAATGGTTGATTATGGTTGGCTAAGTTATGGTTGATGAGGTTTTATTATGGTCAACATATGGTTGACTATGGGTGACCATGGTTGTCCACATTTAATTATAGTTGACTTTGTTAACCATGGTTCATGGTTTGACCATATTAACTATGTTGTCTAAGGTTAAATCATGGTTGGCCACTTGACCAAGGTTGTCGATGGTTTATCTTGTTGATCATGGTTGACTATGGATAGACCGTGATTAAACATGCTTTGACCATATTAACCAATTTGTCTAAGGTCAAACCATGGTTCTCTGATTGACCATGGTTGACCACTTAAGCATGGTTAATAATAGTTGACCATGTTGACTATAGTTAACCATGGTAGATCGTGTTGTCTATGTTTGACCATGTAGATAATGTATGACCACATTCACAAGGTTCAACCATGGTTTTCCATGGTTATTGATGAAAGGCTATAATTGACCATGGTTGACATTATGTAACCATGTTTGGAAATGTTGCCCATTTTGACCATAGTAGACTTTGGTAGAGCAAGGTTGACTATAATTGCTCGTAGTTGACTATAGTTGATCATGGTTACCCTAAGGTCAAACCATGGTTGCCCAATTGACCATGGTTGACCACTTAAGCACGGTTAAGAATGGTTGACCATGTTAACTATGGTAGACCATGTTGTTTATGTTTGATCATGTAGATAATGTATGACCACATTCACAAGGTTCAACCATAGTTTTCCATGGTTATCAATGAAAGGCTATAATTGACCATGGTTGACATTGTTTGATCATGGTTGGAAATGTTGCCCATATTGACCATATAAGACTTTGGTAGAGCAAGGTTGACAATAATTTCCCATAATTGACTATAGTTGACCATGGTTACCCATGTTTGACCATTGTTGATCATTTGACCATGGTTAGCCACTTGATCATGGTTTACCACTTGATTCTTGTTGACTATCGTTACCCATCGTTAACCTTGGTTGACCATGTTTGAGCATGGTTGACCATGTTTGAGCATGGTTGACCATGGCTGACCACTTGACCACAGTTAACCATGCTTGGCCACTTGTCTATGGTTAATCATGGTTGCCCATTATTTTCCATGGTTGGCCGTGGTTGCCTAGTATTGACTATGGTTAACCGTGGCTGCCCATTATTGACGATGGTTGACCATAGTCGATGAATTTTCCATGGTTAACCACTATACCATGATTTTCCACTTGACCACTTGATCATGGTTGTCCATGGATGACTATGGTTGTTTATGGTTGACCATGTTGACTATAGTGGACAATTATTGACCATTTTGACCATGTTCTCTATTTTTGACCATGTAAACTATGTATGTCCACTTTTGACCATGTTTTCCCATGATTGACTATGGTTTCCCATGAAAGGCTATAGTAAAACATTGTTAACCATGGTTGACAACATTGCCCATGGTTTACTATGGTTAATATAGTTGACCAAGCTAAACCATGGTTGATTAAAAACCAATGTGATTAATTTGGAATAAAAATCTCAAGAACAATGCCCATGTTTACCACGATTAAATATGGTAGAGCAAGGTTGAATACAGTTGCCCATGGTTGAATATGGTTAATATAGTGGACCAAGCTAAACCATGGTCAATTATGGAATACCATGTTGAGCATGTGTGAATATGATTACCCGTGATTTATTATGTATGACCATGGGTGTCTATGTTTGACCATGATTAACTATGGATGACCATTATTGACTATGTTTAAACATGGTTGACCATGATAGTTTATTATGATTGGATTGCATCACAACATGACGTTGTTGAAGGGTTATGTTTTGACTGTGATGTTTGGATATGTTTGTTAAATTATGACATTTGATTATGTTTTTCACATTGTAATGGTAGGTTTTGTTGGACACATTACATCCTCAAATTATGTTTGTCACATTTAGACAACATGTTATGATCATCACATTACTACATCAGGTTTTGTTCTTCACATTACAATATCGAGTTATGGTTGACACATTGTGACATTGGGCTCTCCTCATCACATTATGATGGGTTATTTTCATCACATTGTGGCATTGTCATTGCAATGTTGAGTTAGGTTTGTCACATTATTACATTGGGATTTATTCATCGCATTGTGATGCTAGATTTTTGTACATAACGTTGCAATGTTGGGTTATGTTGGATCACAACATAAAGTGATGTTGATGAAGGATTATGTTTAAATGTGATGTGGGATATGTTCATCACATTGCAATGGTAGGTTTTATTAGATTGCATCACAATGTGATGTTGGTGAAGGGTTATATTCAAATGTGACATGGGGATAAGTTTGGAACATTGTGATGTTGGGATATGTTCATGACATTGCAACATTGGCTTTTGTTCATGACATTGTAATGTTGGGTCATCTTCATTAAATTATGAAATTGTATGAAGTTTGTCACATTTTTATGATTGGTTTTGTTCATCACATTACAACATCATGTTATGTTCATCAAATTGTAAGGTTTGTTACATCATGATTTGATATATGTTGGATTTCATCACAGTGTGATGTGGGTGAAGGGTTTTTTTCATCACATTACAACGTCGGGTTATGTTCATCAAATTGTAAGGTTTGGTACATCGTGATTTGGGCTATGCTGTATTGCATCACAATGTGATGTTGGTGAAGGGTTATGCTCAAATGCAACTTGGGGATATGTTTTTGACATTGTGATATAGGGCTATGTTTTTCACATTTGTATGATGGGTTATGTGTCATCACATTGTCGCATAGGGTAATTTCGTCACATTGTGACGTCCAATTTTTTTTCTTTAGATTGTCGCGTTGGACTACGTTTATCATTTTAAAAGGTCAATTTATGTTCAATGCATTGCAAAAAAAATGAATTTTTGGTCAAAAATTTTATAACAAAGTTGTAATGAAGTTAAGAACTTTGAATTGACACAACTCACATGGAAAGAAACTTCCTTCCAATGTGATGTAAATTAAAACTTTATCATAGTTTATCAAACTAGAAGTAAATTAAAATTTTGTCATAGTTTAAGAGATTTACATGGAATATTTTTTCAAATTCACTCACATAAAGTAATTTATCAAATTAATGAGTCTTGAATATAAATCCCTCTTCTCAAGTATCCATGTTTATGTTTCAATCAAACATGTCTCAATATACTTCGCTCATAAATAACTATATATACATGAAAAATGATGTTTATTGTGGCTCTAAATATTTATATTCATTATTGCCTCAACTCCCTCAACTATTATATTTATCATTTCATAAATATCAATTAAATATATTTTTTTAATTATTTATTATTTAATCTAAATCACTTACATTGTAACGAATGTTGAACTAGCTCCTGCGCTGCTCCTTCTGAATGCACAACTCTATCACAGTGGCCCCAACCAATATGGATGCTAGTGGGGGAGCTGAACCCCTTCCCCCCACCCCTGCTAGATGCCATCGCATTTAGAAAGCTCGTTGCTGGAGGGAACAAGAGGCTTTTATCTGAATCTCAGCAGACGTTTGTGAAAAAACTCGAATGCATCCCTTCAGTGGCATTGCCAGTAGAATAAACTTGTAGATCCGCTCTAAACCTAGCTGAAAGAGGGCTTATCGAACAGTTCATCGGCCTCTAGCCTTGCCCCAAAGCTGTGGAGGACTGAGTTTAGAGGAATTGGTCTCCCCTTATCTCTGAAGAGATTAAAATTCATTTTGTAGGAAAATGATTCTTTGTATTTGTATTTGAGAATGCAGAAGATAAAAATCTCATATTCAAAAACGGGCCATACTTCATGGGGCCTCAAGGGCTATACCTAAACAAATGGACGCATGATTTCAACCCTGCACAAGATGTGCCCTCTGCTGTCCTAGTGTGGGTTCATCTTCCCCACCTTATTCTACATTTCTGGAACCAAAAATCCCTGCAAACCATTGAAAATTCGCTAGGAAGGTACATAGATCAAGAAGTGAGAAAATACCAGTATTCCTGTGCTTGCATATGCATTGAGGTGGATCTGGAAGTTGGGCTGACAGAAGCAATAAAACTAATAGTCACAGATTTGACTCACATTCAGGAATTAGACTATGAACAACTACCTTTCAAATGTTGGCATTGTCATGGCTATGACCATTTTGCAAGGCACTGAAAAAATAAGGTCACTGAAGAAAGTGAAAATTCGAAAGCAGAACAATGAACCACAATGCATAAAACAGGGCCATCAAAACCGCGAGGAAAAGGGACAGCAAAAGTGAAAAAACCCCCGCAAGTTGGGAAAGATCAAGGGGTTGGGAGCTCCATCCCCTCTCTAATAGCAGGCACTTTAAATAAAGAGGCCAATAATGCAGCAAAAATAAATAATGACAGAATTTATCAGTCAAAGCTTCCTTCCATTGGAAAAGACAGCAAAGAATAAGGGCATCCAGAAGTAACCCCTGAAATCTCCCCTTCTCCCTCATATGCAGACATAGCCAAAAAGAAGATAGAAAATTCTCCTAGCTCCTCGAAGGATGAGATCCTTGAAAGGCCTACAAAAAGAGCCGATAAAAAGTCTCGTAAAGAAGCAAGGGAGGAAGAGGCGGAAAGACAAAAAACACAAGGAAGCCAGCCCACAATCAAGATTTCCATCGGAGGGAGCACCAGAACAAGGACTCCAAAGGGCGAAGCTCCAAACACCCCCAATAGTAAGTAATGTGTCTCTTCTCTTGGAATTGCAGAGGCTTGGGGAACCCATCAAAAGCCGAAGCTATCAAGGACCTCATGAAAATGGAACCTACAAATATCCTCTTGCTCCAAGAGACAAAAATTGAAGGGGAAACCCTTCTTGAGATCAGCAAAAAGAAATGGCAGAAGAATTTAGGTAAAGCAGTAAGTTCAAGGGGCTCCTCAGGAGGAATTGCCACCTTGTGGAAGGAGGACCAATTTACTCCTATCAATTCCTTCGAGACTCGGCACTGGATTTTCACCAAGCTAAGGCATATAGGAAGTAATTTATCCTTCTCACTTTTCAATCTATATGTTCTGGTAATGTATGCAAAGAAGAAAGAATATTGGCAAACTCTAAATTATTTTCTAGAACTCCACTCTCCAAATAATATCATCATTGTTGGAGACCTTAACATAGTATTGAATATAAAATAAAAAAGAGGAGGCAGCAGTAGCAGGGATCAAATGATTCATGTGGTTGAATACATATTCCTCCAATGGGACCTAATGGATTTCAAGCCTGTTGGGTATGTGTTATATTCTTTCCACGATTAGCCCCACGTGCTGTATGTTGCGTCGGGCATAGCTGGGAGGTCACGAGGGGCGAAGCAGCCCCCACTGTTGGGGTCCGGGGCAGCGCCCCGGCCAAAATTGGTTTTTGTGCGGACCCACTCATAGGCGGATCCGCCCATGGTTTTGTGCATGGTTTTGCACATGGTTTTGGGGTTCGATGGTTTTCTGCCCCTGGTATTTTGTAGATCCGGTCAAGGGAACTACGGTTATGTTCTAATCCAGGGTTAATGGATTGGGGTTTATGTATGCTTCGGCATGTATATATATGTGTTGTAACACTAAAAGGAATATAATGAAAAATCAAGCTGGTCGTCCCGATTTGGGATCCAGGGGAAAATCTCTGTGTTTATCTGTTTTATGTTTTATGCTCTTGCTATTGTTTATTTTCTGTTATAAGAATCGTGTGTAGATATTTCTGTTCAGGGTTAAAACCTACAAATCCAACGAAAGGATTATACACTTGGACCAATAATAGAATAGGGGAAGAACACATCTCTGCCAGATTGGACAGATTTCTTGTCCAAATCTCAATGTTGTTGGAAAGGAGGCTCATCTCCTCAAAAATTATTCCCAAGCTCACTTCGGATCATAAGCCCATTCTCCTTTTGTTGGAAAAGGAAGAAAATCTAGGCCCAATCCCGTTCAGATTCAGTCCACTTTGGAGTAGTAAAGATGGATTCCTTGATACAGTATGAATGGCTTGGTCCACCTCTGTCAACATCTCTCCTAGTTATGTGTGGGAACAAATGTTAAATGCCATAAATAAAGCTCTCAAGGAATGGAGCGAAAATCCCACAATCACCCCTAACATTCAGAGAAAGGAAGCAGTGCAATAGTTGGAAGATATACAAATGGAAATGGACACCAAAGACATTACATCTGCAAAACTGGCTAAAGAACAATCTACCCAATGCAACTCTTATCGTTCCTTTCGAAATGAAGAGAAATATTGGAGAATTAAGTCATGCAGTCTTTGGTTGAAATATGGAGATAGGAACAATTCTTATTTCCATCACCAATTCAGATCTCGTCTCTCCCATAACCATATCTCGAAAATCACTACCTCTGAAGGGGTGATCTGCAAAGGCAATGACCAAATTAAAGTTGTTGCTGCCTCTCATTTCCAAAATCTATACAGCAAAGGAAACGAAGGCAGCGAAGAGGACATCTCAGAATTTCTCAACAACATACCTTCATTGGTAAACAAAGACGACAATATAGCACTCACAAAACAAATCACTTAGGAAGATATCAGCAATGTCATATGGTCCATGGAACCTGATAAAGCCCCTGGACCTGATGGGTTTTCAATCCACTTCTATAGGATCTGCTGGGACATCATCAAAGTCGGCTTGGTTAGAATGATTAAAGGATTCCTGCAAAAAGCAAAGATGGGGGGCAGCACCAATTCTACCTTCCTTGCATTAATTCTGAAAGAATCAAACCCTGGCACCGCTCCTCGGAAGCCTCATCTCTATTTCGCAAGGAGGGTTTGTCCAAGGAAGACATATATTGGATAATGTCATTAAAGTACAGGAAACCATGCACTCCAACAATCTAAGGAAGGAGAAAGGTATGCTGGTCAAGCTGGATATGGCCAATGCCTTTGACAGTGTCAATTTTTCCTTTCTCTACAGGGTCCTCCTCTCCTATGGATTTTCACAAGAATTTGTCAACTTGATCAAAGCCTGCACTAGCAAGCCTTAGATAGCTCCGCTTGTTAATGGGAGGCCAACCAGCTACTTTCAAGCCATGAGGGGATTGAGGCAAGGTTTCCCTCTCTCCCCTGTCCTGTACATCCTCATGGATGATACACTCAGTAGGAAGTTGGAGATGGAAAAGGTTGCAGGGATTGCTCCTAGTCTTTGAATTATGAATGGGCTGGAGTCAATCAACCATGCCCTCTTTGCAAATTATTTCCTGATGTTGGGCAGAGTCTCCGATAGATTTTCCTCTGCCTTTAAAGCCACCCTCCAAGGCTACTGCAGCGTATTTGGAGCACTGATAAATGACAGAAATAGTGTTGTCTACAGCTAGAATGTTGATGAGAATGGCATCTAGAGAGTAGCTCAAATTATGGGGTTCAATGGTTATGCTAAATGGGATAAAATAAACTATTTAGGATTGCCATTAACGTTGGGTATCAACAGAAGTTCTCTGTGGGGCGGTGTGATCAATAAAATTAAATCTAAAATTGAATCCTAGGGAGGTCAGTGGCTCACGCACGAATGAAAGCTCACACTGATAAAATCGTTGCTCTCTACTCTCCCAATTTACCAGGCTTCGTTTCTAATGGCGCCCAAATCCATTTTTTAGCGGATCTCCAAGTTGTTGCGCGACTTTCTCTAGCACGGAGGTAAAGGGAACCAAAGCAAGTTCCATTTGATCAAATGGGAGACAGTGAAATGCCCTCTGCGTGATGGTGGCCTCCAGATACGAGACCTCGACCATGATAATATCTCCCTTGGATGAAAAATCCTTTGGTAACTTCACGTCGATCCCAACCATCCTGTAAGCCACGTTCTTAGGAAAAAAATACATTAAAGCAGCAGTGCTTAGGTAGCTATAGGTGGAAAGCAACAAGAAAAGCACGCAAATCTGGAATCTATGCAAGAAAGGCACAAAATTCTTTCAATCACACCTGTATCAAATCCCTGGCAACGGGAAAAACTAAATTTGTGGACAGATAGCATAATGGGCCGCCTCTCATTAATTCTGTCAACCTTGCTCAGATTCAGGAATGGTTGAATGAACGAGGAATCCAAACAGTCAATGATATCTCAGAGTGGGATGAGACAGGCAACTGGAAATCTTGGAGCTTCCCCAATACCCCGGAGCATTTGTCTCAATAGTTAGAAACTCTTAAAACTGAGTTCAGGGACATTCCCCGGTTCACAAGCTAGCAAATGATTCTTCGGGTTGGGGCCCCTCCGAATCCTACTTTGCTACTAAGGCTTATGTTCTTCTACAACCCCAACGTGAAATACCTCTTCCATCCAACTTCTGGCTACAGGTATGGGATCCAATGTGCCTCCCCAAAATAAAAAAATTTCTTCTGGACGCTAATGCACAAAAATATCTTAACAGGTGAAAATATCTTGAAAATAAGTATCGTTGGTCCACACAGATGTGCCCTTTGCATAAATGCTCTTGAAACCTCTGATCACCTCTTTGTGGATTGCCCTTTCACCAATGAATTTTGGGCCCTAACCCTTCATGGTCTTAACGTTTCCACCCCTACCCAAATCTCATTAGGTGACCTCTTCTCCTCATGGAAGGAGCGCTACCCTCTGGCCATCTCCAACAAGGTCCTTTGGGCTCGGGTTTGGCACACCATCCCCAAGTTCGTCTGTTGGAAAATATGGCTCGCAAGGAACAAATAGATCTTCAACAACACTTCTTGGCCCCCCTCCACTGTAGCTGCTAAATCCAAAGCTCTTCTCTTTGAAAATTTGAGCTCTTCCTTGAGGAAAAGAAATGGTTTGGAACCTTCATCTTTTAGCACAGGACCCAAAGCATTGTCAAACCCCCATTCAATCCTGAGTGGAGGTTAAGGGACACGGATGAAATATTTCAAAGTTGGTGGAGGAAGTAAGGTAAAGCAACAATCTTGTTTGATGGAGCCTCAAAAGGTAACCCCGGGACAGCAGGTGCTGGAGGCATCATTTTCTCTCCGAATGGCTCTAGAAGAGAAACCTTCAGCTGAGGTCTAGGACAGTGAACAAACAACCAAGAAGAAATCACGAGCGTGTTAAAATCTTGTCAAATTGCTAGAGAAAAAGGTTTCAGAGATCTGCAAGCCTTTGGAGACTGAAATTTTGATAAAAAAGATACATTCAAAAGATCAGTTCAATGATGTTGTCCTAAATAAGATCTTCCACGGGCTGAAATAAATTTTACTTGAGTTCTCTTCTTTCAAATGCTTTCACATTCTCAGAGACTCAAACAAAGAAGCTGAGAGCTATGCAAACAAAGGTTGCCTTCTCTCACATGGTGATCTCAGCATAAGCAACGAAAATCCTTCACAATTTTGCATCTCGTGAATGGTTGTCCAGCTTGTACTAGGAACATTGTCTGTAGTCTTGTACTGATGGTTGTTTTGGCCTCGGCCCAACTTGATTTCTCAAAAAAAAAAAAAAAAAACCTTAATGTTTCAGCTAAAAATAAAAAAATAAAAAATCACTTACATTGTATCAATTATCAGCATAGATCCATCTTAATTTCGGATCTACCAAGCGTCGAGAGGGATCAAATCTCTCAAGATGCGAGCATTTTTTTTAATACAAAACTGAAGGAAATGTTTGTACTTTGAAATATTTGATTCCACTTAACTCTTATAGATCCGAAGTTAAGATGGATCTATATTTATTTTGAGCAACACACTAAGTTTATATATATATATATATATATATATATATATATATATATATATATATATATATATATATATATATATATATAAACTTAGTGTGTTGCTCAAAATAAATATAGATCCATCTTAACTTCGGATCTATCATGAGTTAAAAGGAATATATATATTTGTTTTATATAATATATAAACAGTTGACATTAAAATGTTTTAATTATGATTCACATTCTACATATTACAATGTTAATACATGCTCCACTCATATTTGGAAACAAAAAAACATATATCATAGGACTCTCTCTCTCTCTCTCTCTCTCTCTCTCTCTATATATATATATATATATATATATATATATATATATATATATATATATACCATTTTTGTTATTAATATTTTTACACGTCCAATCCATATTAAAAAATGAATGAATTACGAATCTACCTACAAAAATTTATTAAGGGAATAAGAATTCTCTATCTTTTATATATAAAATATATATTAAACTTTTTTAACTAATAAAATGTTGTCAAGTCCCAATAGCATAACCCGTTGAGAAAGGGTTTCCTTAGTATATACTTACTTTTATTTTATATAGTATATACATAATTGACATTGAAATATTTTATTTAAATGATTCACATTTTACACATTAAAATGTTAATACATGTCCTAACCATATTTGGAAGTAGAGAATATATATGCATAAGACTCTCTATATATAATATAATATATTAAGTTAATAGATTTTTTCCTGAGATTTGTAGTTCATTCATTTAATATGTAATTTACATGTAAAATATATATATAATTGACATTGAAATATTTTATTTATAATTTACATTTTACACATTGAAAATAGAAAACATATACATATAAGGCAGTCAGTCTCTCTCTCTCTCTCTATATATATATATATATATATATATATATATATATATATAATTATAATTATAATTTTTGTTATTAGTATTTACATGTCAACTAATGAATAAAGTACAAATTTCCCTAAAAAAAAATATTATTGAAATAAGAATTATATATATATAAACTCTATATTAAACATTTTTCAATATTTTTTAAATTTTATATATCAGCTTCATATTAAAAATGTAATAAAGTACACATATATCTTATAATAAAAATGAAAACATAAAATATTTTTTAATTTAAATTACTTCATTTTTTGTGTGTATGAAATTGATATAAAACTATGTTATTTAATATGGACATTGAAATATTTTATTTATGATTAAAAATAAGATATTTATTATGTTTATTATATTTTTGTTTAATTACATATCAACTAAACATAAAATGAATTACATATCATGTAATATCAACTGGCCTAAATACATCTTAACCCAAGATCTATCAAGTCTCTCATATGCAAACATTTTCTCAAGTTTTGCACTCAAAAAAAAGTTTGCACCTCGAGAGGTTTGATCCATCTCAACGCTTGATAGATCTAGGGTTAATATGGATCTAGGTTGGTTATATAATACTATAATAATAACATCTATATGTCTCTTTCTTATTCCCTCTCTCTATCTCACCCCCCAAACATACACACCCTCTCTCCATATCTATCTCCCTCTCCCTCTCCCTCTCCCTCTCTCTCTCTTCCCCTTCTTCGTCTCTCTTGACCTTCTCTCTCTTCTCTCTCCCTTCCCTCCCGCTCTCCTCTCTCCCTCACTCTCTCTCCATCTCTCCCTTGTCACTCCCTCTCTCTCCCCACCTTTCTCCCTCTATGTCTTTCTTCTTTCCTCCAACTATATCCCCCTCCAACTCCATATCTCTCCCACTCTCTCTCTATTTCTCTCCCTTGGGTCATATCTCTCTTCATTCCTCTCTTTCTCATTCTCTCCCACCTCCCTTTCTCCCCCCCCATCACTGTCTAATCTCTCTCTCTCTCTTCCAATTAAGTTTTTCATTGTCTCCCTCCCTCTCTTATTATCTCTATCCCCTCCATCTTTGTGTCTCCCTCTCTCTATCCCTCTCTTCTCCTTCTCTCCCTAACTTTTTCCTCTCCTCTCTCCCTCAATATCTCCCCATCTCTTTATTGTCACTCCCTCTCTCTCTCCACCTCTACCGCTTTATGTCTTTGTTCTTTCCTCCCTCTCTCTCCCCCTCTCCTGACGTTGCTCCCATCCTCTCTCTCCCACCTCCCTCTCTTTCTCAGCCCCCATCACTCTCTCTTTCTTTCTCTCTCTCTCTCTCTTCACCCTCTCTCTCTCTCTCTCTCTCTCTCTCTCTTAAATGTGATCCCATTATATTGTGTTTAAGAAAGTATCTAAATTAAAAAAACTCAATTAAAATGTTAAACCTATATTTTGGATCAATCATGTCAAAGAAAATACAATAATGAAAAACTTAAAATAATCATGCACTATCTTTCCTCTATCTTTCCTTTTAGATTTAATTTAAAAAATCAATTATGTTTTTTCGTCATACGGTCATATGGTATTGGTAAGCCATGGCCCATGGTATTGTAACAAAGTCTATTTACATGTTAGTAATATCCACTGTAAAGTGGGCATGAATATCCATGGTTAAGAATTGTGATTTTGATTGTGAAATAAGTTACCGTTTTTGGGCATGTGTTATTAATAAGTTGTGGTTTTGGCCCATGTTATTGTAACAAAGTCTATTCACAAGTTAATAAAAAATTCAAAATATAACAAATTGACTTTAATTTTAACTTTTTATTTTTAACTTTTTATTGTGGTTTTATATTACTTTTAACTTTTTGTTTATTACTTTTAATGTTTTATTTTTTTTAATTGAACCAAGGAGTTGTCTTTAGTGTTACTTTTTGGAGATTTCGGTGCCAGGATACATCCGAAAAAATTGAGGTGAAATCTTGATTTGTGTTATTTAAACTGGTTTTTTTTACTATATATATGGATTCAACACCCTGAAAAACCCCTAGGGCACTTAGATTGTGCAAGGTTACCCATCAAGCTTGTGATTTCAATGAATTCCTGCCGGGAAATTAGATCTGAAAAAGACGCTAGAAAAGATTCTAAAAAGTCCACTAAAGACAACTCTATTGAGCCAACATATAAATGTTGAATGTTTATGTTAAATGTTAAAAAATTACCCCTAGACATATACCCCAATATTGGACTAACATTGATATTAGATTAAATTTGTTAAATGTTAAACATTTATGCTTGACATCTACCCTATATTTCGACACAATTATATTATTTTTATATGACATCTCTCAATTTCATATTAAAAAATGAATAAACTACAGATCTCTTTAATATTAAAAAAAAAGAAATTTTTTCTCTTTACTTTCAATTAATTTATCTTTATATAAAGTGGTTGTAAAATTAAGGTGGAAATTTAATTATTTTATTTATGGTCAACATAGAATTTTTTTATTTAATTTTTTTAGTTTGTTATTGTAAGTATTATTTTATTATTTTTAAATGTAATATTAAGTGGCATCTCCCTCATAATAAGTTGTAGAGGGTCTTTCGGCATAATTAATATTAATTTTTTCTTTAATGTTTAAATATCTATATTTTTTTATTATTTATAATTTGAAAGTAACAATCATTATTATTTCGAGTAGACTTTAAGTGTGATTTATTGGAAAGCTTTCTGGTTTATTTTCAGATCTAATTTGTCTAGAATCTAGTGGGGATTCACTGAAATCACATGTTTGATAGGTGAACTCTTCACAATATAAGTACCCTAGGGATTTTTGAGGGTGTTGAAAACATATATGCAGTGAAAAAATCATTTTAAACAACACAAATCAAGATTTGACCATAAAAAATTTCACCAAATTCCAGCCAAAAATCCACTAGAAATTCAAAAAAATCACACTTAAAACTACTCTTTATTATTTTAGTTTCTTTTATAGTAACAATTTTAAATTTTATTATTTTATATCTAAATATATTAAAAAGATTAATGGATATTAAAATTATTTTACTTTTATTTTTTCAAAAATATTAATTTCAAATTTAACTTTTTTTCAATTATATTATTTTAAATTTTTTATTGATTTTTAAATATTTATTAAATTTTGATTGTACATTACGATACTTTATTAATTTTTATTAATTATTCAACTCTATATCCTTGGATGGTGTGATTAGTCATGCTATAGGTGTCCCATTCAGGTTATGGTTATGACAGGATAGAATGTATCATCACACCTTCCCTTGTACTAAGCTAATTATTGATAGATTAGTTTAGTGCACGGTCTTGTTGATTGTAAAATAATATATGAGATAAATATTTATCTCGATACATATTTCCTAGACTATAAAATATTAAATATTGTTGGGCATATATTGCCCACCATTAAATTTAAACAACAATGAACATAATATATAAACATGCTATAGTGATTACATGATAGTCATGAATGATCCAACCCAAGTGACTGCGATCCATGGGTTTTCCGGCAGGTCCGCTCCCAAAGTTGTCACACGGTAGAAGATAAGACAGTCCACCAAACTAGTTCAATGCAAAATTTTCATTTGAAATTAAGAGGTGCCCCCGAAATTTATGAAATGAACCCACAACAGAATTTTCAAATTTTCAACTCAACGAAGTCATCCTCTTCCATTTCTGCGCAGAGGATTCGTGTGCAGTTACCCATTATCACATTCAGTTTTCTAGCAGAGGCGATGGAGGAAAACAACGTTATGTGTGCGATTTTCTTGAATGTGATGGAGAGACGGGAAGAATCATTATCATTCTCATTCTAGAGAATCATTATCATTATCTATAATTAAAATCTATAATATGTTCTCAATTAAAATGTTCTTACAGTTTTTCTGTTTGGAAATATTTTTCTCTAGTTATCAATTTTAGTGTGTATTCATGCTGAGGATGTTATACCTTCATGTTATTTTCTGCAGTTATTTTGTTTGGCATTCTAAGTTCCATAATGGGTTGGATTATCGTAAATTTTTTTATTTTTATTTTTTAAATGCTGTAATATTACAATTCATATTCAATCAAATACCAGTGATTACATTATATGACATTACATTTAATTTTAGTCTCGAAGAATTTAGCAATTTGAAAATCTCATGAATAGAAAATCTCATAATGGCCTCGGATTTTACTGGAATTCAATGCCTCACATTACAAGAAACCGCTGAAACTCAGATACTAAATTATCTCTCACACTAATCTCTGAGACACCTAAAATTGTTGCCGAAAATGTTGTGTATAATTCATCACAACAATTTTAATATCTGCCAACGAAAATCGACGTCTTAAAATTCTCTCAATGAAAATTAAATAGTAAAATGTTGACTTCCTTGGAAACCTTAATTTACTGGAAATGGAAACAACTAAGTTTTAAATATTGAAATGTTGACCTCCTTAGAAACCCTAATTTACTGGAAATGGAAACAACTAAGTTAAGCTTAAAGAAATAGGTATACGAAATCAATGACAAAATAATTTGCAGTAATGTTGGTTGAATCAGTGCACTTTAAATGTTGAAGCATGGATATCGGTTTATGCAAATTATGGGTATGGAAACATCCAACTAAAAGTTAATCTATTAAATGATTGAAAAAAGAAGAAGAGCCAGTTTATTATATAAATAGAATTATCTCCACTCCGTTGGAATTTTTTCAAAAGGATTAAAAATCTTATAGCAAAAAGTGTAAAGTGATTTTGTTTTATCCTTATATATGTAAGACAAAAAAAAATCGTATTTATTATATCTTATTGAAACAGACTTTTAATTAAAAATAATTCTATTAAAATTATAAACTATAATTTATTTATTCCGAAGAAGAAGAAAGACTCAATAATTAAAACTTATTTATTCCAAAGAAAAAGAAAGACTCAATAATTAAAAATAATTCTATTGAAGTTACAAATTATGACTTATTTTATTCCAAAGAAGAAGAAAGACCAAAAGCATCATTGCACTTTATATATCCTTAATCCTTTTAAATCTAGAGGGAACACATATATATCAATACTTTTGAGCAATTTTCATCTTATTAAATAGATATTCATAGTTTAAAAAGCCTTTAATTAAAATAAGTCAGAATTAATTCCATAGAAAAATAAATCAAAACTAATAAACAACATATCAATAATGATAAGAAGAATATAACCTTCCGTGAATTGTGCAAAAGATAAGATAATCTACATCCAATCTTCAATATTTGATTATCACTCTGAAAACATCAATGGCTTATCTAATTTACAACCTCGAAACAAAGAACATTTTCCTTTGACTTGCTAATGTTGTGTGTGAGAATGAGAATGAATTGTGAAAAAATCACTGAACAGACACATTTAATTAGACTGCACAAATTAACTGAATATGCCAAATTTTCTAACCATTACAAAAAATTATAACACACATTACAAATTAATAAAAATCATTTGATATTTAATATTTATGGTTTGAGAATCCTACTTGACATTTATCACCATTTCTAGTAGATGAGGAGTTGTTATCCAACTATTTTATTTATTAAAACTTACTCTTTCTTTTTCTCTCTCTACATTAAAATGTTTATATATATAATCTTTTTTTATTGATTATTTTTTTATTAATATATTTTGCTAACGAATTATTTTTTATTAATATTTTTTTGATGTTACCTATTACATATTGAAAGAATTACAATATGTTTTTATAAATTTATATGAGATGGATTTTAAAGGGTTTTAAAAAAATTATTGATTGACTTGAAATATTACAATACTTTTTTTTGTAAATGAAGGAATAGGATCTACATTTGTTATCAACATTTTAGAAGATTTTACAATGTCGATTCATAAGATTGGTTTCAAATGTTGCACAAAAACAATTTTGGCATGGGAGAATGTTCTAAGATGTGTAAAAATTTAACAATATTATCTATATTTTTACATAATTTGAGTAATCATGATAAATGTCAAAACATTATAAAAAATGTTAAAATTTTAAATAGCCAATATACAAACATTATTATTTTTAGACATGAAAAATGTTAAAATTTTAAATAGCCAACATACACACATCATTATTAGATAATGGATGCTCAATGGTTACTTATAAAAGCATTGTTTTAACATGCTTTAACTTGGCCAATAACTAATCTTAAAAAAGAGGTGGATAATGCATCATATATGGGGCATTGTAAGATGGGAGACCATCACTATATTTATAAATTTGATAAACATCTTGTGAGATTGAAGGTAGAAAACAAAGGTGATATTTAATTTAAAAGTTTAATTAAATAAAATAAAATAATATTTAATTTTCAAAAAAATATTAATTAAAAAAAATCATTTAATATAATATTTTAATTTAAAAATAAATTTTCAAATTAATATGTACATACATATCATCAAAGTGTATTTATTGTATCTAGCTTAATTTTAAAACTATATAATTTATATTTATCAAATTTATTAGAGGATATAAGTCTTATTTATTTTATTTATTTTAGGTGTGATTATTGGTTTGAGAAATTTATTTGTATTAATTAGGAGCTGATTAGATGTAATTGGTTTGAGAGATTTGTTCGTCCATGATTTATCTATCTTGAGATAGCTTATATGTATTTATATGTGTAATTTAATTAATTGGTGTAGTGTTCTAGGTTGTGTACAATGTTCTCTACTTTCCCAACTTAAATATATTATAGCTATTCAATTTAAATTATATTCATCTTAATTTGAAATTTGGATTTTAAATTTTTTTTTGTCTTTAGTGATATTAATAATTAATTATTTAAGATTATTTTTTATGACTATAATTTTTTGTCCATTCAAAAATAATAATAATACATATTTTTTATAATCATAAACTCCAGTTGAATTGAAATACTTGAATATTTTTTCCAAAAAATATTCAAAATAATAACATCATTTAAAATAACAACAAAAAAAATTTACAATCTTATTTTAAGAATTTGTAACCACAAATTTTTGGTGTGTGTGTATAATTTTTATTTATACTTGTTTTTCCTAATACTTTGATTTAAAAAACCTTTGGTATAACACATAATTTAGAGCGTTAATGTGGAGAAGCTTATAATTTAGAGCGTTGATCTGAAAAAACTTATAATTTAGAGTGTCAATGTGAAAAATCTTAAATTTTACAGTGTTAATGCGTTCGAGGATAGATTTTATGTCTTCCAAAACATCAAATATCATTCTATCCATACCCAATTTGTCTTCAAATTGGTTTATTATTTGTCAAAAATTCAAACACAAAAATGATAAAGGTTATTTTCATAAACCTACTGCATAGACCAATGTTTATTGGAGTATAAAACTCATATTTAAATTCTCGACCCAATCACATAATTGAATCTTCAACAAAGCTGCCAAACATCATTATTCGCTCCCATTATGAATCATAAGCATGATCTGCATGTTTATGTACACATCATACCATAGAAATCACTATGATTTGCTTATTAACACATATAATAGAAGCCATAAGCAAAAGAAAAAACCCTGCAATCGTATTTGAAGACGACTATACCTATATCATTAGGGGCGACAAACCCTCCCTCCCTAAATATATGGCGTATGATAGTTTTCCATTGGAGGGATCATTCAACCTCATTGTAATGATAATACATAGTCATTGCATTAAATACCACACCCTCGAGAATTGATTGCATGGACTAACCAACACCTTGGGAATATGGGATTGACCTCCCACTGAAGGTGTTGTTACCAACTTGGAAGTTTACTAATGCTTGTGGGTTTTTGTGTGGTGGAAAATATTTGTTGGTTTTGGTGTAGTGAAAAATATTTAGTGGTGGGGATGCCTTTGTTGGTGGCTCATTGTAGACCAATATGAAACCTGGTGTTATGCCATAAGAAGATTGGGGAAATTAGAAAGAAATGTAAGTAGTATTATTCACATGTTCTTCTTAGATTTGACATTGTTGAATGTCTCTAGAGAAGATAATACAATGAAAGGGAGGGAAAATCTAGGGAGCCCATACCAATCAATGTCCTTGGTAAGCACATTGTTTCTATGAAAGAAGTTGTTTCATATTAGGATGTAAGATTATGATTTTGTGACAAAGCATCTGAATGCTTCCAATACTTTGGTGAATAAACTTATTCCTGATGATAATGTTAATATTAAGTTGGAGGAATAAGATTAGTGAATTACCATGTTATGTTCTCTACTAGATTCTTCGAATAATTTGGTTGTAGCAATAGGTTGTACAAATCATAAGGGTAAATTAATTTTGGAGTTGTAATACCATCCTTGTTATTAAAGGAAATGAGAAGAAAATGCATGGGAGAGCATAGTGCAAATTCCACAATCATAACGGGTTGCTCCAAATAAAGAAGATATAAGCTTCCGAGAGGAAGATCTATGTCTAGAGGCACATCTGAATCTCTAGGGGATACTTAGAAATTATGTTGTAAACGTAATAAATTGAGATATTTTAAGAAGAATTGTAGATAAAAATGTGTTGAGAGGTAAAGGGACCAATCTTATTACTTCTATGGAAAGGAAATCCTTCTCAAAATAAGGAGGGGATATGTATTTAGCTTTTACAAGTAAAAATTGAAAAAGTAAGGTATGGTTCATCAAATTAGGTTCCTCGTTTTATACAACTCCTCGTAGGGATTGATTTTGTGAGTATGAAAGGTGTGATGATGATTTCTTTGTGACAACACCCCGTATACAACACCTATAGTAAGAGGTGCTCACTATGGAAACCTAATCTTCAAAGTACCATTATAAAAATGGGGTATAAAAACTTCGACTTTTCCATACTTCTTTAAACTTAGAATGACCATCAACATTGCGTTTGTCTCATCAATACAAATCTGGTGATATAAAAATTTTCCTCAATCAGACCTCTAGATTGAGATATATCGCCTCTTAAGGAATAAGCCCTCCCACACCATCTAACTGATGTGTGGTAATTCGTCATTGGCCCACGTGGAAGTTAGGTTCTTGAACTATCCAAGGTCATCCTTATCTACAACACACACTTACACTTTTGTCTAGGCCTGACCCCTGACCCACCCAACACTCTCTCTTATCACACCGTCTGACACTTCCAAGGTCTCTGAGGTAGGATGACTTGTCAGGTGGGACTTCCTTCCCACCAATGCCCATCTACACCAGTGTGGGTGATCCGGATTTATGCGGGAACGCAATAGAATACACATATAACCATAAATACAAATATGTAGTGGAAATAACACTTCATTTCATTAATATCAAAGAACTAAAATTTGCTTATAGACAGAATGGAAATAAACTATCTAGGGCATTGGTAACTTATCTTTGAGAAGAGATGTGGTGGCTACAGGCCTATGGACTGTGTTACCATGAGGCTCGAGGGCCTATTTATTATTTAGAAATAATGGAAAACCCTAAAGATCCAAAACTCTAACCCTAGGAGATGAAGCGCCAAAACTATGGGACCTGTTTGGGTAAATTGGTGTTTCAACTTCCCGGGGACGTAACTTTGGCATACGTTCTTTGTTTGACGCGTACCATACCTCGTTAGAAAGATCTATCTGAGGACTACAACTTTGATCTAGGCAATGTCAGTCCATGGGTCCCATGTTGCTCCGAGTTTTCCCAAAAAACGTCATTTAGGGCCTCAAAACGGCTCCGGAAGTTCAAGACCCGAAAAACTGCTAAAAATAGTAAGTTGTGCTGAAACTGAAAAACTGAAAGAGACAACAGTGGGTCCCCAAGTGGAATAGGCGGGTGGCCATCAATATCCACCTGGATCATTACTCCCCCCTTACGAAGCAATGGTCCCCATTGCATTGAGTTCCTCCATGAGATGAGAAAACTTCTGTTGAACTTGGTCCCTGGTGAACCACTTGCCTTGGTGCAGGAGTTGGCCAGATTTGACAACCCGATACAGTTGGATCTTTTGTTGGAGAGTGTTCTTGATTTGCATATCCATGATACAATCTGTGGTGGCCTGTTCCATGCAGTCTGGGTTTAACTCTGTTGGTGTGAGTTGTTCTGCAATGTCAGAGGTGTCCAGTAGAGGTGGAAAGTAGGGACGAAGGTGGTCCACATTGAATACCGGGTGCAGATCAAGGAATGGTGGAATACTGAGCTCGAAGGCATTTTTCTCTACAGCCTTGGTGATGGTGTACGGGCCATATCGGAGTAGGTGAAGCTTGCGGTGGGGTCCAGTGAGGTGCTCCTTCTGCAAATGTACCCACACTTTGTCGCCCACCTGGAAGTTGTGTGGCACTAGATTTTGATCATGTAATTGCTTGTACTTAGCATTGGCTCTGTCCAATATGTCATGAACCTGTTGGCGGATGTGTTGAATGAGCTCGATGAAGTTGTTCGCTTTGTCAGCTTTAGACTGGACATGAGCCGAATTGGTTTGAGTAGCCACAAATGGCATGGCTACGTCAATGGGACATAGTGGCTAGAATCCCAAGCCCACATGAAAGGGGCTGTGTTGGTTGAGCTGTAGAGAGCCCGTTTATAACTGTGTTGTGCATGGATGTTTTGAATTGTACATGTATAGAATGTGTATAATCATCCTGTTGACGACCTCTGTCTGGCCATAAGTTTGGGGATGGAAATTTGTGGACTTGGTGAGCTTGGTGTCTAGCATTAACCAGAGGTTGGACCAAAATGTGTTGAGGAACCTGCTATCCTGATCTAATATGATATATTGTGGGATCCCAAAGTGCACCCACACTCATTCAAAGAAGAGTTTAGTAGTGGCTTATGCTGTGATATTCTTCTTGCAGGCCGCCATAATGGCCATCTTCAAGAATATGTCGACAACCATGAAAACACAGTCATTTCCATGCTTAGTAGAAGGAAGGCCTGACATGTAATCCATGGATATGGATTCCCAAGGTCAACTAGGGGTAGGTAGCAGAGTATATAGGCCTTTCTTCTTGATGGTCGGTTTGGAAATGGTGTAAGCAGTACGGGATCTGATCTACTTCCCGACATCTTGTCGAAGGTTCGGCCAATAGAAATACTTCTGCAGTACTTCCATTGTTTTCTCGACCCTGAAATTCCCAGCGACTCGACTGTAGTGTTCTTCCCATATCATCTTGGCACGCTCGCTTGAAGGAACACAAAGGTGTCCCAGGTGACATAACAATGCATCTTGGAGGTGAAAATTTGGAACTTGCATAGCCCCCAATAGTGTCTTGTATGTGTGGCCGAATTTTGGATCACTCTTATAGAGAAGCGAACAATCAGAAGTCTTCTGCCCACAAGAGTTGAGAAGGGTGGTTAGCGCCACGATCGGTGGTTGGCTGAGGTAGTCTGCAACATTATTGGTGCTACCCTTCTTGTACTTGATGTTCAAATGAAACTATTGCAGATTTGTGGACCACTTCTGATGGTGATCATTCTGCAACTTCCCTTGTGTATGTATGAACTACAGGGGTCGGTGGTCTGTGTGGATGATTTTTTTCCTTCCCCAAAATGTAATGCTTCCATTGTCGACAAGCCTGAACAATGGAATATATTTCTTTGTCATAAGTGGGATACTTGCGAACTATGTCGGACAATGTCTCACTATGATATGCCACTGGATGCCCCTATTGAGTAAGAACTGCCCCAATAGCATAGTCAGAGGCATCTGTCTCTATCTCAAATGGTTGTTGCAAGTCTGGTAATGTGAGCATTGGGGCATAACAGAGGTGATGTTGCAATTCTACGAGCGCCTTCAGTTGAGATTTCGACCAAAAGAATTTTTCTTTCACTCCTCCCTTGGTGACTTGACTCAAGGGCCAAGTGATATGAGAAAATCCCAACACGAACCTACGATAGAAATTAGCAAGACCCAGAAAGCTGCAAAGCTCTGTTAGAGTGGTTTGGGCTAGCCAATCCCGAATGACTTGGATCTTGGTTGGATCCACATGCACCCCCCTTTCATCAATAATGTATCCCAGATATTGAACCTGGGTCATGCCAAAAGTTCACTTCTCCAAATTGGCACACAACTTGTGTTGCCGCAGTGTTTGGAGGACTTGTCAGATGTGGTGGAGGTGCTCTTCCCAAGTCTGGTTGAAGATAAAATTGTCATCCAAGTACACCACTACAAATGAGTTGGTGAATGGTCGCAAGATGTCTTCCATCAACCTCATGAAGGTTGCAAGAGCATTTTTCAACCCGAAAGGCATGACCAGCCATTTGAAAAGGCCCTCCTTGGCTTTGAAGGAATTCTTCCACACATTAGAGGGTTCTATTGGAACCTGGTGATACCCATACTTCAAGTCAATCTTGCTGAAATATTTCGCCCCTTTGAGTTAGTCCAGAAGGTCATCAATCTCTAGGATCAGGTACCTATTCCGGACAGTGATCTTGTTCAGCGCCCAATAGTCAATACAGAGTCTCCATGTCCCATCCTTCTTCTGTACCAACACGATTGGGCTCCCACGGGGCAATGAACTTGGTCGGATGTGACCTTTCTACAGAAGCTCCTAAATCTGCCTCTTGATTTCATCGTTCTCTAGAACAGAGCGTCGATAATCATTCCATTGGGTAGCGACGCACCTGGGGTCAGATCAATGGGGTGCTTAACCTGACATTGCAGAGAAAGCCTTATGGGTGAGTTGAAGATGTCCTCGTACTACTCCACAACCTTGTCCATTTGTTGTTGTCATGCATAGGAGCCCTGTGTGGAGGTCGTGGCCATAGTCTTCTTCTTTCCCTGAGGACGGATCATCAGGAAAACAAATTTCCTGGTTTGTGAAATGAGCTTACTGCATTTTTTTGTAGTAACCAAAGAGATAGCGGCAGGCAGTGGTACCTCTGGTATCCTGTACAGCTTATTTCCCAAAGTAACAATAACAGTGCGAGGTCAAGACTCACACACAGCATGCCGCTTCCACAAGTATGGTTGGCCTAATAATATATCAGAAACGTCAAGAGGAGAAATATCACATAATACCTGATCCGTGAAGGGCTTGATGTTGTAAGGAAGGCGGCACTGCTGGCTAACACGGAGATCCCGTCCTTGGTGAAGCCACCCGATGGTGTATGGTTGTGGGTGTGTTGTGGTCGGAAAGCCCAACTACTTCATGGCGTCTACTGAAATGAGGTTATTTTGGCTCCCATTGTCAACAATGAACTGTAGTGGGGAACCCTTTACCCACATCTGGGAGTTGAAGAGACGCTCCTCCTCCTCTGGATCTTCCAGTTCCTCCTTCTGGATCTTCGCAGTGGCAACAGTGGTGTTGGGATCTGCATCAATAATTTGTTTCCCTTTTTCATTCCCCCTGTCAGGTTCTAATTCATATTTGGAGCATGCATGTGATTCAGAAGCCCTCATCTTGGCCACCAACGACTGCTTGGCCCAACACTCACTTATGGAGCTCTTATGGAACGCACAGTGAAAAGCATCCCCTAACCAACACGGATGTAATTCTACCCTACGTAGATATAGTCGTGGATGGTCTTTCATGGTACCAAGAATACGGCCCTGGCCAATTTAAATCGTTGTCCTTCCTAGGGTAATTCCTAGGAGATCCTCCCATTATCCCTGAGGTATCACCCGATGCCATAGGGGCCCCGATGTGCATGATGTCCACATCAAGCACCGAGGTTAGTCAGGACATGGATTCAAGCAGTAATGACACCGAGGCATCGGCTACGGCAGCCTCTCTAGCCTACGCCGCCTCCCAAACCCCTTTCCTCTACCCTCCAGCTGGCTTCGTCTCCCAGCAGGTTTTGGCAACACTGGTGTTACCCAACATATTGTTGGCATTCCAAGTTTGGTACCACATTCCCCCTTCCGAAACAAGAGCCACCAACATTACTGCTGTAGGGTTAACGCCCCTTAGTCCTGAGGACCCCCAACCTACCCAAGAAACGGTCGAAACCGCCCCTGCAACGGAAGTTCCCATTGCGAAACCGGTTACCACAGCCAAGAAAACCGCAAAAAGAGGAAAGAAAGTGGTGACCCCCACCATGCAAAGGGATTCATCATCCTGTGCTATATGTGACATCACAGGACACCCTAACCACATATGTCCAGAGTTGGACAAGTTAAAACCACTCCTTAGCTCCGTAGTAGACATCTCGACGTCATGTTCCCGTAAAAAGGAACCTACCACAAAAAATAAAGGCAAACCGATGTGTACCAATCACGCATGGGCCCTCTATCACACCTATGGGCACTATACCCACCGTTGTCCAGAAATACCAAGATATATGGGTGCCTTACACACGATCGAGCGATCCTACCAAGAGGATCCCTCCATCCAGTCTGTCAACGACGAGCCGCATACCATACTATACTTACAAGAGGAACATAGATTCGTAGAAGAATCCCCAGTAATGCCCATTATACATTGTACATTATGCGATGAACGTGGCCACCACCTCAAAGAGTGCGCAGCATTGGAGCTCATTCACAGATGGTATCCAATCAAAAGGGTTTACTACGTGGGGCTATGGGAAACACAATTCACATGCCCGTTATGCGTCAGCAATCACCTTTTGGAGGATTTTCATTACATACCTCACTTCCGGATAGCCCTTGCTAGCCTTCGCTCAGCCATAGTTCGCCTTTCCCGAGAAGACGATATGGATGTCAAGTCCACAGGTAGCTCCATGACCCAAGCAGAGGAGATGAGCGGGTCCATCATGTTGTTTTTAGTCGAATAACGGCCTAGCAGGGAACCCCTAGTTACCCCCAATGGCTCCTCGCAGCAACAGCTAGCGTGTACGTTATGCAAAAAGATAGACCATATAGTCGTCCATTGCCCTGACTTAGCAGCATTGCAACGTTGGTTCCCCGCCTGGCCTTAGACCAAACACGATGGGACCCCCATATCACAGATATTTTTCCAGATATGTCGGGGTAATCATTACGAGCGACATTGTACTTATTCCTCGCAGATCCATCCCACTATCGACATGATTAATGCCGTAGAAAAGAGACATGACGATCTCCAGGAATGGCATAAAAGATACATCACTGGCGCAATGTCCCCACCACCGCAATGGTGTGTCAAGCCTGATAAGACCACACACCAACCACGTGTACCCCAGGAAAATCCTAGGATAACATGTGGCCTACGTGATCTAAACGATCACAGAGTCAACCAATGCAGAGAACTCAAGCCCCTTGCAAACAGTCTCCGCATAGTCTCCTCTCTCCCTCAAAATCTTCTCTCCAATCAAGAGAATATCACATGCACTTATTACTGAATTTTCTCACACTTTCATCATACGTTTAAGTGTGTGCATCTCCCCAAGCTAAGAGCGGCTCGAGCAGCTTTAAGTCTACCATCCACTAAAGAGGAAGACAAGTCCAAACCAACGACATGGAAATGGAAGCAGAAGACGACCTCTTCTACGATCGACCCTTTCCAAGCGTCCACATCAAGGACAACGAGTAGTGTAGAATCTCACACTATCTACTCTATCAGCACTGTGATACCATGCATCGTTTGCACTGGTCAAGATCATGTGCCAAAAGTATGCCCTCTGCTGAAAGCATTCAAGCAACTCTGCGATAAGAACAAATTCCACCTACCGAAAATTGACTATCTTGGTGGGAGACCGACTTTATGCTCAAACAGGACTCCATTACCAAGATCCTTCCCCGCCGCATGCTAGTGACACAATTCACCACATACGACTTGTATCATCGCATGCCCAAGATAGGATTCCAATCGCCCCCTCGTCCCAGGATTTCCACTTTATTCCTGTGGAAAAATACCAAGGTACCTTACGCTTTTGCAATGATTTCCACAATATCCGAAACCTACATGCTACCAATGAACTCCTTGATGACACCCAGCCTCTAGAACAATGCCTAGTATAACTAGAGCTAGTTGACGAAAGTTGGCGACAATCGCTGCAACACAATGAGGCCCATAAGAAAAGGGTGAAAGCATCATTCGACCGCCACATCACCCCCTGCTCATTTACCAAGGGAGAGTTAGTCCTTCGCTATGATGTCGCAAAAGAGGCCTTAGGGCTAGGAAAATTCAAAACCTTGTGGAAAGGACCCTATATCATCAAACATCGCCTCCAACAAGGGGCATACATCTTGATGAAACCGGACGGGACCTACCTCACACCCTCATGTGTGAAAAGGACATTTTCATGTGGACAAGGTCAAGTTTGACCAAGTCAACAACGCTGGGATAGGAGGTGGAGATCATCTATGGAGAAAACACATAGATAGTGGGAGGAAGATTCCTTGGTGAAGGAAACCCTAATGAGTGGGGACCCAAGATTAGAAGGCTTCCACTTGTATAAAAGAAGGGCAAGGTAGCCATAGAAAGACATGTTATTGAGTATTGATTTTATGGTCTATAGACTATTGTGCATTCCTCAGCTGTTTAGTTGAGATTGTTGTGTTGCTTAGCACAAGGAATTCCTGTTTAGGAATTCCTTCTCCTCTCTTGAGAGGCCTCTTGAGGGATTTTGCACTTCATTTTTCCACATCCAGGCTTTAGGCCAAGCCACCTCCTTCAGCTACAACATTATTTCTGCAGCAGTATAACGTTGTGTTGCAGGGTGTTGCAGTGGAGGTTCCACAACACCACTTCTGGAGCTTATTTTTCAGAGGAGGAAGCTTTATTTACTTTGGGAGATCAGTGAGGAAGCCCTTGGAGCATATTTCAGATCTTGGCTCTTGGCCAACCCATTTTCTTTCACCTACAGCATAGTATCCCTCAGTGACTGCATTATTTTCAGTGAGCATTTGCAGTGAGGGTTTGCATATTGTTTGGAGGGTGAGATCTTCAGTGTTAGGATCATACTTTCACTTGGAAGATCCATTGGAGGAGGTTTGTTCAACTTGTACATCATCTTTAGCCATCTCCATCCAGTTCTTGAGTTGTAGCTGCTATTCAGTCCTAGGACTGCAACTCCGGCATTTTTTCCATTTTGCATATTTCAGGAAATCCTTCTAGGATTGTCTTGGAATTGTCTTTGGGGGTTTAGATCTTTTCTCCCCACATTGTATGAGTTGTATATTTCCATATCTATGTATTTACATACTCTAGCAGCAGCTGTCTCTAATAAAACTGCGCTGTCATAGCCTTGGGCATGTTCTGTGTAGCAGTGTACTTCATTTTTCATGTATATGTTTCTTGAGGCTTGTTCTACGTAGCTTGAGTGATTATTTCCTTAAGATCTTGTATACATTTTGCTGTTGTAACATTAATAAGATGGCTATGTGTTATTCTTACATTTTATGAGTTGATTTATCACTGCTACTTCAGTTTTGTGTTCATGTATTGCTGCATTCCCATTTTGGGATATTACAGTAGTATCAGAGCATAATCTTGGCTCAGCCTGTGGAATCTCAACCAATATGCTATGAAGAAGACAAGAAGAAGAAAATATGAACATAAAAGACAGAAAGAAGACTCCATTCTTTTGAGGGAGGAAGGAGGAGAAACTTCCAAAGTTTCTTTCTCAAACTTTGCAGAGCATTGTTGTGAAACCAGCTCCAAAAATAGAAGAAAAGAGATATCAACGCCTTAGAAATAAGCCACTTCGAGGGGGCAACCTCCAATTCATTACATGAATGAACAATTCTTGGATGATACAATTTACAAAACCTCCTTTCTATATATAGGAGTCCATGGGGCCATAATGTAATCCTAGTGGGGCCACAATGTAATCCTAGCCGACCTAACAATAATAATTTAAGGGCACAGTAATAACAATATGGGGGTTACAAGGGTACAATAATAACAATAAGGGGGTTACACTAACAACAATAAGGGACTATACTAGTAATATAGGGACCTAACATGCCCCTCTCCTTCAAAAAAAGTGTTGTCCTCAACGCTTGAGTAACTCTGGGTGCTTTTGTATAAAATTCTCATCCTCCCATGTAGAATCTTCAGTGGGTAAGTTCTTCCACTTGATGAGATACTCTGAAATTGATCGATTCCGTAGTTGTCGAGTTCTTGTTTCCGTGACCGCTTCAGGTTCCATTATGATTTTTCCTTCCTCATCAAGTTCTGGCAATATTGTTTGAACTGGAAGATTTTCACCTATAACCTTCTTTAAGCATGAAACATGGAAAACTGGATGCACTCGTGAAGAAGCAGGAAGCTCCAATTTGTATGCCATATTACCAATCTTTTGCAACACCTTGTAAGGACCATATTACTTTGGAGATAATTTATTATCCTTCTTAGCTTGCTTGAGGGACATTTGTTTGTATGGTTGTAGCCGTAAAAATACCCAATCTTCTACATCAAAACTTCTCTCGCTGCGATGTTGATCTGCCTGTTGTTTCATTCGATTTTGTGCCAAATTCAGGTTATCCTTTAAGAGTTGGAGAACTTCTTGTTGATGCTCAATGTGATATTCCACTGCTTGAACCTTCGAATTTTCTCTTAAAGATGATGTGATGGATGGTGGACGATATCCATAAAGTGCCATAAATGGGGTCATTTTTGCTGCAGTATGGAAGGAAGTGTTATACCACCATTCAGCAAGAGGTAACCACTTGACCCATTGTGTTTGTTTATCAGATACAAAACAACGAAGGTATCCTTCCAAACATTTATTTACTATCTCAGTTTGACCATCAGATTGAGGATGATAAGATGAGCTATGAGCTAATTGAGTACCCAAACAAGAAAATAACTCCGTCCAAAAATTTCCTGTAAAAATGGGATCTCTGTCGCTCACAATAACCCTTGGGCTTCCATGTAGCTTTTGAATTTTGTCCATAAATGTAGTAGCAACTGTACTTGCTTTAAATGGATGAGATAATGCACAAAAGTGTGCATGCTTGGTAAGTCTATCAACTACCACCATGATGACACTCTTTCCTTCGGACTTAGGTAAGCCTGTGATAAAATCCATTGAAATCTCCTCCCAACGTTGACTTGGAATGGATAAAGGTTGTAGAAGTCCCGGGGTCTTAATTGTTTCCACTTTATTCTGCTGGCAAACCAAAAATTCCACCACAAACTTTTGAATATCAGATTTAAGGCCATCCCAAAAAAATTCTTTCTTCACCCTGTGGTAAGTTTTTAAAAATCCTGAGTGTCCTCCTAAAGGAGAAGTGTGCAATTCCAAAAGAATATTTTGTTTTAGTTGGGAATTCTTACAAAGATATAAGCGATCTTTGTACCATAACAAATCATTTTTCCAACTAAATGTATCAGATGTACTAGGATCTCGATGCAAATTTTGAATGAGTGTCCATACATCTTTGTCCTTCTTCCATTCATCTCTTGCTTTGGTTATCCAATTTGGTTGGATAATAGAAATGGCACAAAAAATGCTTCCACCTCTTCATTCTTTCTTGAGAGTGCATCTACAACAACATTAAGCTTTCCTTTTTTGTATATTATTTCAAAGTCATAACCCAACATCTTTGTGACCCATTTTTGTTGCTCTTCTGAAGATAGTCTTTGTTCCAAAAAGTGTTTAAGACTATCATGATCATTTTTTACCTTGAAGTGTCTTCCCATTAAGTAAGTTCGCCATTTCTTTAGTGCATGCAGTATTGCTAACATTTCCTTCTCATAAATAGGTTTCTGTAAATACTTTCCTTTGATTGGACGACTTTCAAAAGCAATGGGTCTTCCTTCTTGCATTAAAACAATACCAATTCCATTTCCTGAGGCATCACATTCCACAATAAAGGTTTTTGTGAAGTCTGGCGTAGCTAAGACCGGTGCTAGGCACATTGCCTCTTTAAGATGTTCAAAGGCCTTAGTTGCTTCAAGAGCCCATGAAAATGCATCTTTCTTCAATAATGTTGTTAGAGGTGCTGCTATTCTCCCATAATTCTTAACAAACTTGCGATAATACCCTGTTAACCCGAGAAATCCTCGCAACTGCTTTATGGTTATGGGGACTTTCCATTCCTTAATGGCTTTAATTTTGTTAGGGTCTACCTTAACACCCTCGTGAGATACAATATGACCCAGATATTCCAACTCTTGTACTCCAAAGAAACATTTGGATGTTTTTGCATATAATTGTTTCTCCTCCAATAGTTTGAGCACCCTATCAACATGTTGAACATGATCCTTCCAAGACCTGCTGTAGATTAGTATATCATCCAAAAATACTAGCACAAATTTTCTAAGGAAGGGTTTGAAAATGGAATTCATCAACCCTTGAAATGTAGAAGGTGCATTGGTAAGGCCAAAAGGCATGACCAAAAATTCATAATGTCCCTCATGAGTTCGAAATGCTCTTTTTGGAATATCTTCAATCTTCATTCTAATTTGATGATATCCTGAACGAAGATCCAACTTGGTAAAATAAATTGCTCCATGTAATTCATCCAATAATTCATCAATCATAGGAATGGGAAATTTATCTTTAATGGTGAGCTTATTGAGCTCCCTATAATCCGGACACATGCGCCATGAGCCATCCTTCTTGTGTACCAATACTACAGGAGCAGAGAAAGAACTTTGACTAGGTTGAATTATACCCGCCTCTAACATTTCTGCAATCATACATTCAATTTCACTCTTTTGGACGTAAGGATATCTATAAGGCCTGATGTTTGGAGGAACACTTCCCGGAATCAAATGAATAGCATGATCATGATCACGAATAGGTGGGAGTCCTTTGGGAGTTTCAAACACCTTGGAATGATTGTCCAAGACTTGTTGGAGATCTGCAGAAATAGATGATTTTGATGTTGGAACTTCTAGTGAGCATAATTGTGCAATTACGCCTCATTTTTCTTTCTTTAGAAGCTTTGTCATGACATTAGAGCTTATTATCTTTCCCGGCTTCCCTGCAATACCCCGTAATTCGACTTCCTTTCCTTCTAAAAAAAATTTCAAGAAAAGTTCTTGAAAATTAAAAGCTACCGTCCCCAAAGATTGTAACCATCGTACTCCTAGTACATCAACACCTCCAATAGGAATGGAAAGCATTGGAATATTCAATACATATCCCCCCATGGTTAACTTGATATTATGGCATTTTACAGAGCAATTTATAGTTCCTCCACTTGCAACCATCACTTGACATTATGGTGCTGGGTATAGGAAACAATTTAATTCCTTGGCTACCTTACAATGAATAAAATTATGGGTGCTACCTGAATCAATCAACACTATTATCTTTTTCTTCTTGATATGTCCTTCTATCTTGAGAGTTTGAGGAGTGGTAATTCATGTCAATGCATTACATGATATGGTCGGACTCATTTCTTCTTTCTCTAGGATTGGTTCTTGGTATATATCCTCTTCTTTTGAAGTTTCTTGTTCATTTTCTCCCTCCTCTTCACAATCTATGTAAAATAATTTCTTCTCAGCACACTTATGACCTTTAGTGTATTTATTATCACAACTGTAGCAAAGCCCTTTTGTTATTTTTTCTTCCAATTGTTGTGGTGTCAACCTTGTAGGTTGTGGAAGTCTAGGAGTAGCAACACTTCCATATTTATAGATGCGAGTGGTAGGCTTCCTTGTCACCATAATTTTACTTTCAAATTTTCTTGCCAACTTGAATTCCTTCTCCAATGAGTAAATTTCCCAAAGGAGAACCTCATGTTGGATGTTATCCTTAAAGTGCCTATGAAGACACCAATCATGTGTTCCTCTCGAATATTAGTTACCCTTATATTCAATTTTTGGAAGTCCTCAATGTGTTCCACCATTGAACCCTTTTGTTTGATATTTATCAATTGGATAAAGAAGATGTTGCTCTTTGTATCCTTGTAATGTTCTATCATTTCCTATGTAAAAATTGACCAAGTGACAATTTTTTTACGAGAGCAAAGCCATCGATACCATAAAAATGCATTTTTTTCTAAATCTAAAGTTGCAATGCGTACCTTTTGTGTGTTTTGCACATTATGGAGATCAAAATATTGCTCCATTTGTGGTAGCCATGTTACGGGATCCTTTCCATCAAACTTCCTCATATCTATCTTTGGAATATGGTGGGTCTTCAATCCAACATTAGAGTTTATGAAATCACTATTAACATTTATTTTTTTCTCATCGTGAGTTTTATCTACTACCTTTTACCATTAGGAATCATTTCTTGTATCAAATTTGTCAAACCTTCCTTCAAACCTTCCATGTCTGCTTTTAGATCATTATTCATGTCTTCCATGTTGCCTTTCATTTTTTCATCACTCTTAGCTTCCATGCCATTCCACAATCCAACCATCTTAGCTTCCACGCCTTTCTTCAAACCATCCATCTTAGCTTCCATTTCATTTTTTGTTACTCTTTGCGAGAGCGAAATTTGTTGCACGTGGTCTTGTAATTTTAATATATTATGTTGCACTTATTCCTCTTCATGAGTCATCGTAGAGCCCTCTAAGGGCTTAATGGGTGTTGAATTCTTTTTAGGGGGAATTTTAAAACCCATTACTGATATATATGCTTCAATATTCCCTTGGAATCACTTCAAACTGGTTTTTCAAACAAGACTTATGAAATTTAAAAAAAATACACACATTTTTCTTGCTTTTGAGGAGCTCGATATTGAAACTGATGTATCTCTATAATTCCAGATCCCCGAGATGTTATCTTTGTTTCTTTAGTATCCCTCTAAATCTTCTTTACAATTCCATCGGTCCAACCTGATTTGGATTCTTCAAGACAAAGTTATGCCCAATCTCCCACAATGACCTAAATATGGATTGGTTCAATAAAGAGAACTTGTACGGCATGCCATGTGTCACTTTTTCCTCCTTCGGCTCTGAAATTGATATACAGGAAACTAAAGTCTATGTACTTTCAGCCACTTTTTACAGAATTCCAATCCAATTCTCAGAGAGAGAGTTATGATGATTTTCCCAAGGTCACATCTTTGAGATGAAATTTGGGAGCCTGCAAAAACCCTAACTTCCACAGATCATATCTCCGAAAATATTGCGAACCAATATTTGAAACTTTTACACGAGTTTCCTCAGGATTTTTTCGCAAATGGGTTTTTTTAGCTTCTGAACCTTCGTAGAAAAAAAATTATAGCGAAAATTCCACGATGACATGTTTGAAGCAGCAAAACCCTAGAATCCAAAGCTCTGATACCAAATGTTATGAAACCAGCTCACAAAGTAAAAGAGAGATCAATGACTTAGAAATCAGCATTTTCGAGGGGGAAACCTCCTTTACATTACGAAATGAATAATTCTTGGATGATACAAATGACAAAACCTCTTTTCTATATATAGGAGTCCATGGGGTCACAATATAATCCTAGACGAATGTAAGGGAACAACAATAACAATAGTGGGATTTTATGGGGCAAAAAAATAAAAATATGGGGACTACAGGAGTACAACAATAATAATAAGGGGGCTACACTAACAACGATAAGGGACTACACTAGTAATATAAGGACCTAACAATGTGCAATTTCTATATATGCGCAACTTCCATATATGTGCATATTCGTTGCGCATGTACCGAAAATATGTACATATACAAAAAATGCACCTATACAGAGGCTGAAGTTCAGCACAACTTTCGTATATGCACAAATTCTATATATGCACATATCTTATGTATATGCGTATATCTTCTGTATATGCACATATCTTCCATATACGCGCAACTTCTGTATATGTGAATATATTTTATATATGTGCAACTTTCGTATATGGCATATATTTGTATATGTGCATATACAAAAATCAGTGGAAAACTTCTGTAATATGCATATATGACAACCTCCATATATGCACAACTTCTATATATGCACACACATTTTGTATATGCACAACTTCCGCATGTGCACATACACAGTAGGTGCATATATACAGAATTTGTTCATATACATAATTTATGCTCAACTTCAGGCATTGTATATAAGAAGCCTCCATATATTTTCAACTTCTGTATAAGCGCATCTACTGTATATGTTCATATCTTCGGTATATGTGCAACTTGTGTATATATACATCTACCATATATGTTCATTTACTATATATGTGCAACTTCCATATATGTGCATATACAGAAGATATACAGATATAAGAAAGAAGCATATATACAAGATACATGTGTATATATGGAAGTCCCACAACTTCTATATATGCACATCTTTTGTATTGCATATCCTTCGTATATGTGAAACTTCCATATATGCACATATATTTCGTATATGTACATATACAGAAGTTGCGCATATACATATGCTACATATATATGAAAGTTGAAGTTGAGCACAACTTCTATATATGTTTATCTTCCATATACAGAAGTTGCGCATATCAATACTCTATACATAACTTCAACTATTGTATATGTGTAGCCCCCGTATATGTGCAATTTCTATATATGCACATATACGAGAGATATGCACATTTACAGAAGATACACATATATAGAAGTTGCGCCTATAGAGAGGTTGAAGTTCTGCATAACTTTGGTATATACGCATACTTTCCATATATGCACAACTTTTATATACGCACATATATTTTGTATATGTGCAAATTTTGTATATGAATATATCTTCTATATATGTGCAACTTTCGTATATGCACATATACGTAAGTTGTGCATATACATAAGTAGTGTGAAACTTCCATAATATGCATATACGATAACCTCCATATATGCACAATTTCTGTATATGTGCACATCTTTTGTATATGTACAACTTCCATATATGCGCATATCTTTCGTATATGCGTAATTTAATATTATATATTAAATATTGTTCTCCCTATATGCATTTTAAGTATATGTATTAAATATTGTTCTCCCTATATGTATTAGATATTTACAATGCTATAGAGTATTCAATACTTGCTAACAGTATCTTTCGTCTCTACATGGTCAGCCTGAAGTACACCTCTACATCCCAAGGCATTTGTGAATCATCATGCATTGGGCATGATCATGGTAAATTCCCCATTCATGTATCCCTCACAATTGGCTTGTTCCATATGGATTTCATTGTGGATTTGGCTACGACGTCGTTTTCAAGTCACCAAATAATTAAATCATATTCCCTTGCAAATTTTGAATTGTGTAATAGCATTCTACAAAGCATTCAAGTTCAAATTTTGAATTTATGAACCCACCCTCCCATATTTTATTTAATTATAAATTTGAAGTAGGAAGTTGGGCATTGGCATGGCAAAGATTGAGTAGGTGGATTATGCTTTTCAACTCATCTTTAAACATTTTTTCTACGGATCCTAGGTTGAGATTCTATTAATCTGAAATGTTCATGGGCGGAAGGTTAATAATGATGGGATGCAATAATGAAATGGCCTTACTTATATGCTCCTTCACACTATTATTTGTTATCTCATTCATGGGCTTACCTGTCACTATAGAAGCTCGGACGCATGGGGATTCTTCTTTGTTTGTCATTAATGACGATAATCATTTTTCACCACTGAGAGGTATGATGGTAATGCCAAATCAAATTAGTTTTATTAATGCATATTTCATTGTATCTTCATAATGACTTTTACTTGCGAAAGAGGAATCAAGAGAGAAAATAATAGGAAGACTTCTGAGGCATACACCACTTGTGTTGATCCCTCTAATGGAAAATTATCATACACCATATAGATAAGGAGGGAGGATTTCGTCGCCCCCAATGATCTAGATATAGTCAAACAGTCTTCAGATATGATTGTAGGGTTTTTTCTTTTCCTTGTGGCTTATATTATATGTGTTAATAAGAAAAACATAACGATTTCTATGGTATGATGTGTACATAAGTGTTGAGGAGGTAAATCCCCTCTGCGGACAGAGGCGATCCCTACTAGCCCAGCAGGGGTCTAGCAACAAACAAACAATGCTATGACGCAAGCTCCTAGTTATGAAATGAAAGACTTGGGATAAGAGCCTACCTGGATTCCAACGCTAGATCTGAAGAAGAAGATGTCCCCGTCCTTCAGCCCTGGCAGATCACAATCCTTCCACGATCTCCGTGGATGAACACTTGCACACAGAAGAAACGAACAGATACATGCATAGGAACCAGCATACGTAACTAAACATCGGTCAGAAAAGATATTACTCGCATTAACATGATAGAAAAAAGAGTGGAACCATAATCATAGTCATCTATTAAAGTGATAAACGAATAGAAGTTACAACCAAGTTCTGACGTCGCAGCTTCCTTCGAACGGGTCTCCGGTTGTCCACGTCTCGCAAAGCTCGCCAAGGAAAGGAAACCTCTCCAGAGTCTCGTAACAATGGTCTCCTCGCTTGAATGGGCCTTAAGGGAAAGGATTCTTTACGGCACAAGGCGACAGAGATAGGGAGATGCAAAGCTTGACACTTACAGACTATCGACCCTTGACCCCTTCATCAATGGAATATGGCTATATTTATAGAGGAGAGGAGGAGGTTGGGATCCCTACAATAGTGGAGGGGAGGCCTTATCCTTTGGGAGGTTTTCCCATAAGTTGGAAACAAGATGCCAAAGGAGGAAGGTCGTGGTTATTCAGTTGAACCACTCCCTATGACTCATCCACGAAATTGTTGTGATTGAAACTTTGCCTCTTTTTTTTTTAAAACTTTCCATAAACAGATTGGCGCAGGTACAACAGGACGGGCGCCCAGTGGCGCGGGCTCGAGTGTTAATTTTCCCCCATTGGCGCGAGTACATGGCAGGCTACGGCCTTGATACAAAAACATATGTTTTTAGGGGAGTGCATTCGAAATGATAAACGGGAGAAATGTTGTCACTCATTTTAAGGGGATCTGATAGAAGGTATTTTCAAGGCATGACAGTGTTCACAGGTCACAAAATGGGTCCTCCATTGTGCGGGACGAGGAATGGTAGGGACGGTGACAAATTACTGTGTAACAGATGCCCCCTAAAGTATGAGGCCCGAGAGAGAGAGGGGTGAAATGCTTTACGAGAACATGTTCAACTGAAGGCCCGCCGTCGGAAAACCTGCGCAGAAAGATACAAATGATATCTCAAGTACATGATGTATATGTGGTATGGACGCAGCCATCCGAAACAGAGTATGCTATAATCCGGATCCAGGGTATGGGCGCAGCCATCCAACTAAGATCAAACAAATAGACTCAGGTATGGTCGCAGCCATCCAATCATTGAGTCATGTACATAATGAAAATAATCCACAATCGCAGCCTGGATTACAACAGACACAATCCAGGGTCTTGCGCTCCATCTCGACCCAAACAAGTACAAGTTCTAGCATGCGAATGTGTGAGCCGATGTCGAACATGCAAGAACATCGTCTGATTACCAGCCAATGATGAAAGCTGTTAACAGACGCGAGAGAAACCACCAATAATGACAATGGTCCTCAAGGTACTACAGGTACAATCTACGGCGTGCGAATAAATGAGTTGACATCGAACACCCACAGAATCACTCGATCGGAGGTCAATAATGTAAACCTCACGTCGAATGCGACGAACCTGCCATTGAGGCATGCAGGCTCCAAGGTACCATAAGGAGTCTCTAGACCAACTTCCCGGATAATGAGTTGAAGTCGACAGGAAGTGACCTTGATCGAAGGTGGGCCATAATGATTCCCACATCATCGACACGAGACAGAGGAACATAATGTTTTGTTGTGAATCAGGATCATATAAGAAACAGAGGAAGGTTGATATTTGCAGAGGCCAACTTCTCTTGAACACATGAACGGCACGACAATGGACTTGGCAGTATTTGACATCAACGGATCAAAGGTCATGGCGACGAGGCAGTGAACAGATGAGAGGTCAAAAGAGATTGCCCAAACCCATGGAAGCAAAGTGAAGCAGCGAGATGAGATGTCCCCAACCCGACACGAATGCAGACAAGTGCCATGTTCAAGAGCGACATACTGCCGACGACAATGACGATGGTTCCATTTTTCCCCCACCATTTCTGGCAAGTACCCCAATTATTTTTGATAACAAGCTTGAAGGGGATAGCATATGCTTGTGATATAAGTCCGCCCTTCGGGCGAATCCATCCTAGTGCATTTAACGAGTCCTAGGAAGGAGAAACTCGGAGAACGTCATTTCGACGGAATCCAATGTCATCAGGGTTTAACGAGTCCGACAAAGGAAGAACTCGGCGTCTTTTCATGTTTAGAGAGTTTGAAAAGACAGCGGAAAAGAAAACTCCACAGGTCCCTTTTCGTAAATAGTTTCCCAGATCCGAAAAGGTAGAAAACAATATCCGGGAAAACCTCCTAGTCGCGATAGGCTAGGGTATTCCTTTTTCGTAATCGATCCAGCCCAGCCCGAAAAAAGGGTTAAACTTATACTGGGTGAATGTCGATTCGTGTCCATTTTAACGAGATCGAAACGACAAGGGCCTCGGCAATCTTTTCATGTTTAGAGAGTCAGAAAAGAGCTGAAAGATGACTCCACCTGGAGGAACGAGTGGTATAAAGGGTAGCAACTGGTTCCGGTAATGGTGGAACTGCTCAAAAAAAATAAAGGTCAAGAGGCTGGCTAACAAGACCACTCATCGCAGCGGTTCCTCAGGAATGGGTAAAACAACCAAGTGAAGGCATATGATCAGCCAAGCAGATAGTGACGATGGAATGAGAAAACCAAGGCTCATCTGGCAAAAACAGGCTGATAAAATGACAATCACAAGAGGTAAAATGGGCATGGTTTCATTTTTACACAAGCTTGAAATCAAGAAACTCTGCTTGAAGTTGGTTTCATTTTTACGCAAGCTTGAAACAAAGATAAACTATGCTTGAAACCGGTTTCATTTTTACACAAGCTTGAAACGGAAACAAACTATGCTTGAAAAAGTGAGCATGCCCCCAGCATGGTGACTCAATTCGAGGTACATGCCCCCCAAGCTTCATTCCATATGAAAAGCAGATGGAGTGAAGGTTCAAATTACAAGATCAAAAGAAAAGACTCGACTGGGATTTTACGAGATCTTATCAAAGACTCGAATTGAACGGGAACGTGTTTCATTATTTTAACGAGGTTGACACATTAAAAGAACTATCCTCAAACATACTTGTTTCATTTTTTAAGGAGCTTGACACAAGACAAGGAACTTATGCTCCGACAACCTTGTTTCATTTTTTAAGGAGCTTGACACAAGCAGAACGAACTATGCTCCGAACGACCTCATCATAATGAACAAGAAGTCATCGCTTCCAAGAGTTCCACTCCCGATGGAAGGAAAACATCCTGGAATTCAGGACCCAATGCCCCCAGCACCTGATGCACGATGGCACCATCACTGAGCACAGGCACGGGGTAGGTAGACACATAGTTGACCTGCGGTGGGGCAGAGACAACAGGTGGATAAAAACCAGGAGGGGGTGATGGCGGACCAGTTGCCACATTAGGACCAAAGAATGACAGCTGATCAATGGTCACGATCCTTCCTTCATGCGGAAAACAGGCCACACGAAAGAGGGAGGAGACAAGCGCTCCCATGGCATAAGTGTAATCGCGCCCCAAAAGCAGATTGAAATCCAAGGGGCCTGGAACGACCATCACGTCCATATGGACGGTTTTGCCTCCCAAAGTAACAGGTAACCTTGGAAGGATCCCCAACAGTTGACTCGTCCTTCTGTTAAAAGTGAGCAGATTCTGCGTAACAGGCGCAAGCGGCGGCGAACCGAAAGCTTGCCAGGTAGTTGAAGACAGAATACTAACAGAGGCACCTTTGTCTATAATGGTGCTGGGTACAACCAGACCAAGAGCCTGTACTGTGATCTCGAAAGGCACATAAGACGGAAGGCGAAATCCTGCAAATCGATTCCAATCAAAGGAAGCGACCAAACTACTCAGAGGGGCTACCATCGAAATGCGAAGGTCTTCCCCTGATGTTACAGAAGCAGAAGCCTCCTCCATGACCTCCATCTCGAAGGCAGGAGGAATATCCTCTGGAGCCTCCATCATGGGAGGTGGAGGAGCGGCTTCTTGAAGCACAGGGATAGGAGAATCTTTCTCCAAGTCTGACGAATCTGAAGAAACCAGAAGGACATGAGGAGTGTGGGATCCACTCTCGACAGAAAAGACCTGGTGCACCGCGGACGGGGCCAGTTCAACCGATCCTACGACCAATGGTTGATCAGTGCCGGATTCGTGAATTTGAATTTTTGGGGGAGTGGGATCGACCAAGGATGACTCTTGACCAACCATAGGATCGGCTGGTAGAGGACTCACAGAAAGCCGATTATAACCAGGTGGAAGGCGTGGTGTAGAACCGACTGGGTTGTCCAAAACTCGCTTGGCTTCATCCATATAAGGACAAAGGTGAATGGCATGGTGCCCTTCACACAATTTACAGGGATTGGTGATCTTACCCTGCTTCTTAGAGTCCTTATCAACAGCAGCTGAAGACGTGCCCCCAACTTGACTCCTGGAAGCCAAAGGCAATGGTGGGTGGCCGTTGGACCATACTTCGAGCACCTTGGGAATGCCAGGGCAGTCTCGAAGAAGATGGTCTCCCGTGCACAACATGCACGGGAACTTGACTTTCCGAGGAGGGTTGGAAGGACTATCAAGAGGAGATTCCTTAGGGACAGTAGCTGTACATTTAGCCTCTCGCTTATCAGACTTCTTCTTCTTTGTCTTCTTCTTCTTCTTCTTAGCCACCCGGTTACTTGAATCCAGACTTTCACCAGGCGAAGTAGAAGAGGAGGACGCAGAAACAGGCGAAGAAGGGGAGAGGTCCACCTTGGAATCAACATGAGGTTGTTCAGGTGGAGGAACTGATTGAACAGTAGTGGAGACATTCGTGACAACAGAGGTTGAGAACAACCAAACAGGCAACCCAACAGTTAACCCAGGAAGGGACAACGTCGCCATGTAAGGAGCACCAACATTTCCAAAAGGAGGAAAATGACTAGGATTCCCTTCTGAGGGGATTCCTTGGTTGGTAAACTCTGAAAAAGTTGCCATCAAACTCAAAACCACACACGGGCTGAAAAAGAGTTAAGGGCACACGATCAAACGATCAACAAGCAATATCTAAGCAGGCGTGTAATCGTGGGCGATTAATTTTACCACATTGGAAAGTAAGAGATTCTACCGTTTCATGTTTTAAGAGTCGAGAAACGATAAAAAGATGACTCTATCTCTTTCAGAGTTGACACAAGCGTGAAAGGACAAGCGCTTGACGGTATTTTCAAGTTTAGGGAGTCAGAAAAGACCAAATGACTGCTCAGGAAAAAACTAGGCACAAAGGGTGTACCAAATATCCGTGAACTGCAATATACACCTTGGTTTCAATAATGAAACATAAATCGACCAAGGACTTTCCGTACGTGCAGGTAGTCTCCCCGAATGCTGTGTTCGGTGTATCACGGGTAAAAGGCGGCAGACTCGGCTTCCTGTGGATAAAGGATTGAAAACCTAGAGGGGTCTCCCTTTATATACGCGACGGTACGGGGAGCTCAAGTCCGTACTAGCGCTGTCTAAAGCCAACAGGCGAACGACAGCTGCTAGGTTTAACGACGCCGGAACACGTCTCTAGCCTAGACCTTCTAAATATGTTTCGTTAAGTTCCAATGCTGCCTTAGGTTAATTGAATAAATTTTACAGTTGATCTTCAATTAAGTTTCAATTTTCAGGCCCTACCGTATGTAGTGTCTCCTAAATGCAAGCTATATGCCACAGTGCAACATTTCGTTCGATGAAAACTAGTTAAATGAGAGTTGAGAGCTTTTATACAAATGAAATGAACGGAATACAAACAAGAGTGTCTCTAATGCAACTAATGCAATTGCACACTTTTCATTCAAACACTAATCACTAGCAATATGGAAAAGATCACAATTTGCACTAATTTAACAAAAGAAAAAGAGATTATATATTTTTATTTTTATTTTCAATGTTTAATGGCTAATGTGCACTGAAAACAAAAGGAACAATTTGAGAAATGATATCTAAGAGAGCGAAGCAAACAACATTCACTCAACGAAGCAAGCAACCAAATCTCTAAATCGACCCAAAGTCCCTCAAAGCAAAGAAAGACTCGAAAACACCCAATGGACCGTGTGATCTAGGTCCAAAGCAAGGGCAAACGAATTCTGAATGAAAGAATGGACAATCACTCAAAAGACGCAGAAAAAAAACCAAAGACTGTTAAGAGAGCGTGGAGAATCAATCAACAAGTTGACAGGACAATCAAGACACCAAAACTCCCAAGGAGGGCTCGATTCACTATGCCACTAGATGCCCTAGGGCTCAAATAGTGAAATCGATAGACAAAGGCAAACAACCAAAGGATAGCGGTGAATTCCAGTCAAACAAGACTCCAACACACTCAGACAATCAGGAAATCAAGAAGAAAAGTACTGGTCAAGCTCAGAAAGCTAAAAAATGAAAAAACTCAAAAAGTCACAGGGGTGGCGCGACTGTGGACTTGAAAATGGCGCCAGAGGCCGATTGGCGCGAGACATACAAATGCAACAAGCGCCAAGTGGCGCGACTGTCGGGTTAAAACCCGCGCCAGTCGAGTTCTTCAATAAAAATTAAAAAACAAGCTAATCTGAAAGCAGACCAATACAAGCTAAGCAAACCAAGAGGCTAAAATAATGAAAGAATCCAACCCAGAAGGTTCATCAAGCAAGGAGAAACAATCAAAGCTAACCAATCATAAACGGGACAAGGAAAACCGGACGATCCCCAGCGGAGTCGCCAATTTGTTGAGGAGGTAAATCCCCTCTGCGGACAGAGGCGATCCCTACTAGCCCAGCAGGGGTCTAGCAACAAACAAACAATGCTATGACGCAAGCTCCTAGTTACGAATGAAAGACTTGGGATAAGAGTCTACCTGGATTCCAACGCTAGATCTGAAGAAGAAGATGTCCCCGTCCTTCAGCCCTGGCAGATCACAATCCTTCCACGATCTCCGTGGATGAACACCTGCACGCAGAAGAAACGAACAGATACATGCATAGGAACTAGCATACGTAACTAAACATCGGTCAGAAAAGATATTACTCGCATTAACATGATAGAAAAAGGAGTGGAACCATAATCATAGTCATCTATTAAAGTGATAAACGAATAGAAGTTACAACCAAGTTCTGACGTCGCAGCTTCCTTCGAACGGGTCTCCGGTCGTCCACGTCTCGCAAAGCTCGCCAAGGAAAGGAAAACCTCTCCAGAGTCTCGTAACAATGGTCTCCTCGCTTGAATGGGCCTTAAGGGAAAGAAGGGATTCTTTACAGCACAAAGGCGCTTGGGAATAGGGAGATGCAAAGCTTCAGCACTTCAAGACTATCAGCCCTTCAGCCCCTTCATCAATGGATGAAGACTATATTTATAGAGGAGAGGAGGAGGTTGGGATCCCTACAATAGTGGAAGGGAGGCCTTATCCTTTGGGAGGTTCCCCATAAGGTGGAAACAAGAGGCCAAAGGAGGAAGGCCGTGGTTATTCGGGCGAAACCACTCCTGATGACTCATCCACGAAGTTGTTGTAATCGAAACTTCGCCTCTTTTTTAAAAAACTTTCAAATGTAGTGGCGCGGCACAACATCGATTGTACGCTAATTGCCTCTGTCAAGAAAGTTACCTTCTCCATTGGCGCGAGTACATAACGGGCTACCAGCGCCAATGCAAAAACATGTGTTTTTAGGGGTCTGTTCAGGAAATGATAAACAGGAGAAATGTTGTCCTCATTTTAAGGGATGCAATGAAGGTATTTTCAAGGCTTGACATTGCTCACAGGTCACATAATGGGTCCTCCATTGTGCGGGACGGGGAATGGTAGGGACGGTGACAAATTACTGTGTAACAATAAGCATGTAGGTTGTTTTAACCCTAGAGACAACCTCATCCTGATAAGAGGTCAGTGCCTAGGACATCTATACAAAAAGATAAAAATTATGCTAGTTGTCCCATACATGATTCCTTAGAGATATTTCTTATAGAAGTAATGCTAAGGAAGACTCTTGGAGGCAAGACTCCTTTTTAGATGGTCAGGATGTCTAAGAAAATGATCAAGGAGTTATAGTGAGATGACAAAATGAAAAAGTGTAAGGTTCACAATAGAAGGTTGCAATAGTAAAATCTCTTTTCATACAACCTTAGCAGAAAACGTGAAAGACTAAGAAAATGAAAGTATGAAACGAAAGTATGGAGTGCAATTTAAGGTTATTTAAATAATAAGTTTACAATTACTATGATCTTTTTCAAGCAAAGTAAAATTGTCTTAATGGAAATAACTAGCACCTTATTTACACATTTCCAAGAGAAGAAAGACAAATAATGACTTATAGTAGCAAAGAAAAACATATCACATTCATAAGATAGTTAGAATCATCCTGAAAATTTAGTAAATCTCCAAGAAAATGTTGATACATTACACAAATATTTCTCTCTGAGGTAAAAATTTAGAACCCAAAAAATGGTTCATCCATGTCTTTTTAAAGAAACATTACATTGAGGAAAGTTACAAAAACTATGAAGTGTCAAGAACTAACTTCAACTACTTTCAAAACTACTCTAAACTATACTCGGTCTTTATGAAGACACTTAGAAACTAAAGTGCTTCAACTTGAAATTAGGAAAATAAAATATCTTTTCCAAAATAAATTATATGTTTGGTCTTCATTCAATCACTTGGAATCCTTATGCAGGTTCGCTTGAAGAAGCTCCAGGTTCCACTACTTTTGGTGGTGATATTAAATCTTTGCATTTCTTCCACACTGCCAAATCATAATTTGGACACTTGATCAATATATCAGAGACCATCTTAAAATTTGTTATCCTGTTGTAGGTTGGATTTTTTGTGAAAAGAGTCTTGACTAACTATAATAATTTAAAGTCCCTCTGTAAGTTATTCACAATTGTTGACCCCTTCAAAAAAAAAAAAAATTCATGGGAAGCATTGATTTTTCTTTTTGCTTCCACTAATGAAGTTTCATATGTCTCCCATGGAAGAAGATTTCCTCGTTGATACCAACATGAGGGTAATCCTGCTCAAACTCTTTTATCAAAGTTTGAATTAAAAGCCAACATTGATTCTTTGATCTCTCCCATTTTGGTTTTATCATATTGTAGATATTATTTTGCACCATATTGTTTATTTCTAAAACAATGGATGTTATGTCTTCAATATCCATTGCTCTCAGCTCTAGAGAATAATTAGCATTCATAAAGTTAATCATCCTTTTGACCAATTGTGCACTTTGTTATGACTTGTCTTTATTGGAAAAAATAACCATCTCTAATCTCTTACCATTGTTTTCTCTTCTTCCATGAACAACATATGATCCCAAATTTCCTTTACATGTTGGATGATATCATTCCAAATAATTTCCCTTGCTTGGATGAGAGAAATGTTTCCCTTCAATTTTTCTTTCAATTATTTAACTTCATCACAAGTTGTTAGATCATTTTTATGATATTGAGATTCATTTTATTTATCCATGTTTAACTATCTCTCCTTATGCTTCAACTGCTCTTTGGTATCATCCAATTTTTTCTATATTTTCCTTATCTCATCCTCTAAAATCTCCAACCCTGCCATTACTCTACTGAGCTTATCAGTAGGGTACTCAAATTCTGGTTGCACTACAATTGAGCAAACATGTGCATCTATCTTTTGTTGTAGCCATGCATTAAGATCTTTCATACTTGTCGCATTCTTATTTATTTATAGAAATTCATGAGTTAGAAGTTCTTTCTCCTTTTCAATTTCAGCTACTTCTGGAGCCATGACATGCTTAGTAGCGGGAAAATTCAACTTTGTTCTTAACACTTGAATTTCATATTTTTATCCTAATTGAAAAAGCTTTTGGACAGTTGTTTTGTCTTTGGGATTCACCCCAAGTTTGATGATTAACTTCTTTAACTCTTCATTTTGATAATGTAGATCTCATGAGTTAGCCTTTTCTAACTTCAACTGACCAACTGCTTTCCCCAAAAAAGCCTCTGCCTTATTTCCTGCTAATGAAGTCTTGCTTAATTCACTGTAAATGAATTCTCCTATCTACCTATGCAAATTTATTTTATGAGGCAATGAAATATCTTTTGCATTCACAGCCAAATTTACAATTCTGAATCCAACTATAGAAGAAAATGCCAATGCAGAAGGATGTGTAATAGAAAAATTTAGTTAATTCCTCTCCAAGTCCACAGCTGACAACAATCTGGTTTGGTATTTAGGAATTGACTGAGCTTCCAACTGAGTGACAACATTGTCTCTGATACTTTTGTTTCTTTCCTCAAAATTCTCATAAGAGTCTTTCAAAATAGCAAGGGAATTGTGTTCACCTTCATCCGGAATAGGAGAGGACGGTGCACATCTTACCTCTCTCAGCTGCAATTGGAAACCAGCTTCAACAGAAGGCCTTTCCATCAACGGCTCAAGTTATGCTTCATCTTTGTGTAGCCTTGGCTTATTTGAGCTTTGAGAAGTTTCACTGTCCAAATCAATAATATATTCTACTCCTCTTTTTAATCCCTTATTAGTAGGAAGATGAGTTTCGACTTCCATTCCTTTATGTGATTGAGATAAGCCACCATTTGCAAGTCTTTCAATTTCAGGCCTTGATTCATGAATATAGGACGCATAGGAGTTTTCTATCCTTCTCTTTGAAATAATTTTGTAAGGAGCATAAGATCACTTCTCCCCTTGCTGAAATGCATCTCTTGTAACATATTTTCTACCTCTTCTATTGCATGCATGTTATTAACAATGAAAGGCCCAACAGTTTGGGCAACTTGAACAAATATCCCTTTTTTGCAAGTACAAAATGTACTTGGTCCACATTTAGACTTTGCCTAATAATCTCAAGTGAAAACAACCTCATGGGCATAAAAGATGGAAGTCTGTAAGGGGAAACTTCAACTCCATACAATCTGATCTCTGTGTAGTCTCCAAATGCAAGCCAATATCCCACTTTCAAATCTTTACTCAATTGTAGGAATGACTGAGCTTTTGGAAATATATTGGGTGTAACAAAATTATTAATGATGGTGTAGACTATTAGCATGAAAGAGGAAATGAAATAAGGAAAACCTTGATAACTGGGGTGGCTTCTTACAAAATCAGTTCAATTAACAACTGGCTAGTTTTTCTTGTTCGGATCCACTATATTTAAACCCAGAAGCATGAATTTCTCCACATTAACATATAGGAATAATTAAACTAACAGTGAGGGAAATCTGAAGCTCATTGTGACACTAAAATTTAACAACTGAGTATTGACAAAGACCTCCCAAAATTATGGTATGTTTAGAATTAAATTAGGTTACATTACTAAATGAAACATTACTATGGTTGGTCAATCAACAATGGAGGTGTCGTCTTTTCCCAAAACCCTCACGATTATCCTTAAAATTGGTCTGACTACCTCAAAAAAAGTGACTATAGGGAACTGGATTGACTCCAGAGACAGAGTCTCACCTGATGGCATAATGTAGGAAGACAATTTAGCACAAACTTCTGCAGACAAATTTTGAAAAGTGACCATGAGGGTTTCTTCAGAAAAAGAGGTGTACTAGTCAAACTGGGGAAAATCCCGAGCTTGTTGAATTACTAAAGAAGAGACCTTAAAAACATTTTCTCCTAAGGAATTCATCACATAACATATTTGAGGATATAGGATGAAGTTAGCCAAGTAATGAATTGAGGAAAAGGGTATGTCTGAGGGACAATTACAGTAAACAAACTAGATTTAAAGAATATAGAAAACATTTATGACTCCAATTGACCGACCAAAACATTTTGACAAAGTTGTATTATATTTATTGGGCATACGAGGTCAAAAATGTCTCCTTCCATGTCCATAAGTATGATATGAGTTATTGAACCCACTAGGGAAGTTTTCTTCAACATTATGAGAAACTGGAAAAGGTTGTGTGCTTGATTAAATAAAAGAAAATAATGGTTGACGTTGGATATGAGTTGGCAAGTTGGCAAGTGCAGGTGGTCGTCAACAAACTTGGGCAATTAGCACTAGAAATGAAACGGACAAAGAAAACGGGGTTTTGTAGCGTAAAATATGGAAAACATAGTAAATGAATAAGGACAAAAATGTATGAAAGGATAACGCATCATGACAAGGAGTGTCGAGGTGGAAGGTGACGTGGAAGGATGGGTGAGGTGGTAGGGTGGAGGAGTAATGTAATCCTTGATGTGGGAGTGACTGTCACGCTCGCTTTAAATTCACACTCGCTTGCCGCAGACCGGAGTGAAAATCATTTACTGCTCACAAGGGCACCTGCGATGGTAAATGGTTTCACCTTGGAGTGATGTCGGGTGAGATCCCAACCATCGATCTCCCGATGATGGTTTCCCACCAGACTGCTTACGGGGGCACCTCCCAGCATAATTTTTTATCACATTGTGGTGTCGAGTTTCTTCTGTGCGTGAATCTTGACGTTATCAATGACATTGCACTTGGGAACTATGTGTTCCTTAACCTCTCCAAAAGAAAATGGCCCCACTAACCTATAATATTAAAATAACTTCATAAAACGGACCCGCGTCACCTTGGAACCAAATTAATCTCTTTTCTTCTTTTTTTTAAATAAAAATGCACAAAACAATTCCAATGACCTTTGAATTTTCTTTGCATTTTTTTTGTATATATATATATTGTTGAAATGGCACCAAGAAATCACACCCCAAAGCAGGGATTCTGATTTCATTTTCCCTTAAAAAAATTGGAAGATAAATTGTAATTTCATCTCATGACAACTTGTATTAGTTAACTAAGTCAAAATGACTAATTTAGCTTAGGAAATTAAAATTGAGGGTCTAAGAGGATGCATGTAGAGTTCTCCCATGATTTAAGGGGATCCAGTTACAGTTATTTATGAGTTATAATTAGCTAACTCAAGAAATTGATTTAAAATCAGTCTAACTAGTTTTAACTGAGCGATGAGCTAGTGAGAGGTCAAGTGAATTAAATTTGATTTAATTCACAAGTAGTGATCAATCAGTTAATTGATAATTCGCTATAAATAGTTGTTGCACATCAGTTCTAAGGAAGGCCCAGTTGAGACTGAGGTTTAAGGGATGATAACTATCAATCGTATAATTAGAAAATTGTATAGGTCAGTTATAGAGTCAGTTGGAGGCCTATGAAGGATTGCACAATCAAGGAATGGGATTTTCCTATTTAATAGGGATTTAATTCCTCAATAAATGTGTGAGCAAGGCAAGCTTAGCAGAGGCAGAGAATGGGCTAATTATTTGTCCGACTGTGCCAAGATCAGAGTGAGACAATTGGCAGAGTGCGGGAGTTTCTCTTGAGAGAGAAAACATTGTATTGTTTCATGATCCTTGAATTTATACTATATAAAATAGCGGGGTTTTACTTAGTGTGCTTTCCGTATATACATCTAGTGTTGTGTGATTGATTATTTATTTCTCTTACTTGTTATGTGACTGTGCGATCGTGTTTTGTTTCTTGAAATTGTAGAAGGATTCAGTATCCTATTTTAGTACATTACAAGATCAGTTTTAATCTCATTGTTAGATTTTCTACATAGTATCATGGCGCCTGGGATCACAATAAGAAAAGAAGAAAATAGTTTAATTCCTCAATAAATGTGTGAGCAAGGCAAGCTTAGCATAGGCAGAGAATTGGCTAATTATTTGTCCGATTGTGCCAAGATCAGAGTGAGACAGTTGGCAGAGTGCAGGAGTTTCTCTTGAGACAGAAAACATTGTATTGTTTCATGATCCTTGAATTTATACTATATACAAATAGCTGGGTTTTAGTTAGTGTGATTTTCGTATATACATCTAGTGTTGTGCGATTGATTATTTATTTCTCTTACTTGTTATGTGATTGTGCGATCGTGTTTGTTTCCTGAAATGGATTCGGTATCCTATTTTAGTACATCACAAGATCAGTTTGAATCTCGTTGTTATATTTTCTACATGGTATCACGGCGCCATGGATCACAATAAGAAAAGAAGAACATAGTTTATTTTGATCAAGTTTGAATTTGTAGATTTATTCTTCGGTATCCAGCAACAGATCAACATGTCTTTCAATGGCTTGAGAGTAAAATAGAACTTGAGGGAAATTCAAATTATATTGCATGGAAGGACATGATGGAGGCAATGATTGAGGACAATGTATTGAAGGATTTCATATATACTGATGTCCCAGAACCCACAGCAAGAGATGCTCAAATTCTTTATGCATGGAAGAAGAATTTAGCAAAGGCGATAAGGATCTTGTTAGAGGGAGTTCGAGATCATATTTTCTTGAGCCTCCACGGGAAGGTGACTCCATATACGATGTGAAAAGCCTTGACAGATATGTATCAGAATAGAAGCAACCGCAAGAAGTTGGCACCGAAAGACAAGCTTAGGAAGATCAAAATGGAGAAGGGCGACACGATCCAAAATTACTTGACAAAGTTCACTTAGTGTCAAGATGAGCTTGGAAGCGTTGGGATCATTATTGCCTCGAACGATTTGGTGAGCCTAGCTCTTCTAGGCCTTCCCAAGAGTTGGCATAGCTACCAGGACTCTATTAATGGGAGGGAGAATCTTCCAGATTAGGAGTGACTATGGTCTGATTTGGCACAAGAATAAATTTGGTGGAGCACCAGAGATGGATGATCATCAAATACTGATGATCAAGTTCGAATTTGTAGATTTATTCTTCGGTATCCAACAACAGATCAAGATGTCTTTCAATGGCTTGAGACTAAAATAGAACTCAAGGGAAATTCTAATTATATTACATGGAAGTACGATATGGAGGCAATGATCGAGGACAATGTATTGAAGTCTTTCATAGATACTGATGTCCCAGAACCCACAGCAAGAGATGCTCAACTTCTTTATGCATGGAAGAATAATGTAGCAAAGGTGATAAGGATCTTGTTAGAGGGAGTTCAAGATTATATTGTCTTGAGCCTCCAAAGGAAGGCGACTCTATATGTGATGTGAAAAGCCTTGACAGATCTGTATTAGAATATAAGCGACCACAGGAAGTTGGCACTGAAAGACAAGATCAGGAAGATCAAAATGGAGAAGGGAAACACGATCCAAAATTACTTGACAAAGTTCATTCAGTGTCAAGATGAACTGGAAGCATTGGGATCATTGTTCCCTCGAATGATTTGGTGAGCCTAGCTCTTCTAGGCCTTCCCAAGAGTTGGTATAGCTACCATGACTCTATTAATGGGAGGGAGAAGCTACCAAATTGGGAGTGACTATGGTCTGATTTGGCACAAGAAGAAATTCGGCGGAGCACCAAAGATGGATTCTCATCAAATACTAATGATCAGGAGAATTGTGCCTTGACTAGAAAGGAAAAGAAAGGAAAATGGAAGGTGTCCCATTCCAAATCCAATACAAGCAAGGCAGGCAAGAAGTGAGACTTATCAAAGGTGAAATGTTTCAACTTTCAGGAGCATGGACACTATGCCACGAATTGTCCACAAAATAAGAACAACATGAAGGCCTCATGAGGAGAAACATGTCAAGCATTGGCTTCAAATTTTGAGTTTGACTTCACCCTCATCACATGCATGATGTCATCGGTGATGGGATCTGTGTGGTACTTGGATAGTGGAGCCTCATTCCACATGATCGGCAACAAATAATTCTTCAGTAACTTGGAGGAGAAGGATCTCCAGATGCACATCGAGATGGGTGATGACGGGAGATATAGCGCTACCGGTATTGGTACAGTTACCTTTCAGAGCGAGTCAGGTAAACCCCTCAAACTAAAAGATGTCATGCATGTACCTGTTTTAAAGAAGAATTTGGTTTCTATTGTTATGTTGGAAGATCATGGATATGATGTGATTTTCAGTGAGGGAAAGGTGTTCCTTCATCACAAATCCACAAGACAGGTGAAAAATATTGGGGTTTGAGTGAATAACCTATACAAACTTGATGTAGATGACTATGCAACATTCGACAGTAAAGAAAACAAGGTGGAGAATTAAGACATCAGTGAGTTATGGCACAGGATGTTGGGTCATCTACACCACAACACTTTGAGGATCATGCAACAAATTTCTACAGGACTTCCAAAGGGTGCACTAGTGCAGAGAGACACGTGCAAAGGGTGTACATTGGGGAAGTATACAAAGGCCACCTTTCACGATAAGGAAAGCCGAGCAGCGACAATCCTTGAGAGAGTTCACTCAGACATGTGTGTACCATTCTCAATAACTTCCACAACAAAGCATAGGTATTCTATGATTTTTGTTGATGATTTTTCAAGAAAGTGTTGGATTTTCTTCATGTAGAAGAAAGATCATACGTTCTCCAAGTTTTGTGAGTTCAAGGCACTTATCGAGAAAGATACTAGGAAGAAGGTGAAGGCTCTGAGGAGCGACAATGGTGGAGAATACATCTCTAATGAATTTGAGAAATTTTGGGCCTCAAAATAATTCGAAGAGAATTGATTGCACCTCGTAACCCACAACAAAATGAGGTTGTGGAAAGAAATAATGGAACTATTGTGGGAGCAACACGAGCTATGTTGCATGATTAGGGCCTACCATTGTATCTATGGGCGGAAGCATGCAATACAAGTGTATCTGTGCAAAACAAAATGCTCATCAGATACTTGGGATGAGTACACCAAAGGAGGATTTTTTAGGTAAGATACCGAATGTGTCGTATTTTAAAAGTTTTGGTTCATCTGTTTATTTCCATGTGACCAAAAATGCTAGGAAGAAGCTAGGGTCAACAACAGAGTTGGGGATATTTGTGGGGTACAGTGATACACCTCACAACTTTCGGGTGTACTTTCTAGCACACATGATGAAAGTGGTTAGAAGAGATGTTGATTTTGATGAAGACAAAGCCATGTGATTGTCCCTTGAGAGGGAGCTTGATTTGTATGCAGTTGAAAAACTCTTAGCTCTAAAGGATGAACCTTGGGATGTGGAGCAGCCACAAGCAGAGGAACAAAGAGTGGTAGAAACCGCTCATGCAGAGCCATCCACCATATATGGAAGGAAGTGCACCAAAGAGGCTGACAAATTATTGTTTGATATGAGAGATAATGTGGGGGCACCCACATCAGAGCGCAGGCAGAGAAGGTCCCTAGAGTGGTACACTTGGTACATGGCTCTTATGAGCGAAAGTGTTGAGATAGAACCATCCTCTTTTGAGGAAGAAGTTCAGTAGTTAGTGTGGGTTGATGCCATGGTTGAGGAGTATGACTCCATTATCAGAAATAGTGCATAGGAAGTTGTCCAAAGACCAGTGGGGAAGTCAGTTTTAGGATCCATATGGGTCTATAAGGTGAATTAGACAACAAATGGGAGTGTGAAGAAACACAAGTCTAGATTTGTGGCGAGAGGGTTCTCTTAGGTGGAGGGGATTGACTATGATAAGACTTTTGTACCACTCACAAGGTACTCATATATTAGATCCATCCTCACACTCTCAATGCAGATGGGATGGAAGATACATCGGATGGATGTAAATACAACCTTTCTCAATGGATTTATTAAGGAAGAAGTGTACATTGAGCAGCTTGAAGGTTTTGAGACCTTAGACAAGGAGTTAGATGTGTGCAAACTCAAGAGAGCATTATATGGGTTGAAGCAAGCACCTCGTGCTTGATACACCAGGAGTGAAAGTTATTTCACCGGGTTGGGCTTCACCAAGGGTGAAGCATATGAAAACCTATATCATATTGTGGTTGATGGTGAGCTTTAGATTATTGTACTTTATGTCGTTGATATGATACTGACAGGTGATGAGCAGTTCATAAAGTCTTGCAAATATGATATTGCAAGAGAATTTGAGATGAAGGACGTGGGGATCTTGCACTATTTCCTTAGATTGGAAATATGGCAAAGAGATGGGGAACTATTTATACCTCAGGGAAAGTATGCCAAGTATATTTTGAGGAAGTTCCACATGGAGGGCAGAAAACCCATGGAGACTCCTCTTGCATGAAACTGGAGGAAGGAGGATGTTACTTTGAGCGAAGTAGTGGATGTTACTGTTTACAGGCAGTCGGTGGGTTCACTCATGTATTTGGTGAACACACGACCTGACATATGATACACAGTTAACCAGCTGAGCCAAGCTATGGTAAATCCGGCCAAGCTCTTTTGGAAGGCAGGGAAGCATGTGTTAAGATACATCAGAGGCACGACATAGTATGGATTGGTACAGACAGATAGAGGGAGTGAAGCTTCATGGATTCACCAATGGCGATTGTGCAAGGATTCCATCTGGCCAGAAGAGCACATCAGGAGGCATCTTCAACATAGGATCAGCAGCAGCTTCTTGGTACAACAGAAAAGAAAGATCAGTTGCACTCAGTTCAGCAGAGGCAGAGTACATGGTGGCCAGTCAGGCAGCATGCGAGGCCATTTGGATGAGGAAGATACTTGTTGGGTTGTTTGGTCAATCGATAGATCTGATGATGATACATTGTGATAATGTAATATCCCAAAAGGGAGAATGTAGTAATACTTAAACACAATATAAGAACTGCAAATAAGTAAACAATAAATCTCAAGACAACATTAGAATTTATAGAGACTTTGAGCCATTTTATTATATGGAGATGATTCAGTTACACAATGCACAAAATATGAGTAGATCTAGCCAAAGAGATGGCCTAGAATCACCCTGAAAACATGCCAAAAGCAGGCACTACGTAACTGGAGAGCTGCAAGAAGAAAATACTGCATTGTCCCTTCAACAAAATATGAATATATGACTGCAGGCTGAAAATGAAAATGCAGATCTACTAAAATTTGGAGCTCTGATGATGCCAAGATTCAAGATCTGGCCAATATGATGGATTCCCAAGATAACCCAGAAAGGATTTTCCAGATCTACAACTTTGGAAAATCACCCTCCTAGGGATTGATCCTTAATCTATTGGGATTACAGATCTAAAGCTAGATCTAACAAATAGATGGCTGAAATATGTCACAACATCATATCTAAGCTTGAAGGGTTGATCCCTCCTTCAAATCTACAAGCTAGAAGCTCTAGATCTAGCTTCTCAATCCTCCAATGATGATTACATCTGCTGCAACACAACTGTTCATAAAAATTGTGCTGTAAGGGAAAGAGGGGTTTTCTGCCTGCTGAAATATGTTGCAATAAACTTTAGGATGATGGAAATACTGATAGCAAGGTGAGGGAGTGGTCCCTCACAGGATTACTAGCTGAAATGCTAGCAACTTCCTTCCTTCTTTTGGATCTGCAAAATGGACAGTGTAATTCCTTAAGGTATTACTGCTGCTAGGAGGTCAATAAATTTTGGCCTGATGCCAAATCTGAAATGAAGCTTTGGGAATGTTGATCTTAAGCCCAAGGTGATAGGAATAAACCTTCACCAGTTCTCCAGCTGAAATACTGAAGACAACCTCCACCTTCCAAACTGATCTTCAGAAATCTACAATTTCTTAATATGAATGTTCTGCAGAAAGTAGGAAAAGATATGTGGCACCAATGCCAAATGTAGAATGAAGTAAAATACTCTTTCCAGAGCTACTCAAAGAAAGAGGTGGGATTCCCGACGAGGAACACCCTGTGCTAAACAACACTTGCAATCTTTGTTAAACAACCTAAGAAAGCAATGGAATGTCACATGACAATTCTAGATCTAAAAATATCCTCAACATCAATAATCACAAGTATGTGCTCCATTGTTGCCTTCATCTCCTTTATATAGTGTTTGAGCCTTCCCATGCCTTGGCCCTCATCTAGACTGTGTTGTGCATGTGGACAAGATCCTCCATGTGTGACTGCGTTGTTTGACCAAGTCATCCATCATGTCTAGGTGCAATGTACACCCTCTCCATCATGTGTGCATTAATTGCACAACATCCTCCATCACTTTATCATGAATGCTCCATGATCTTTTGTTTGACATCTTCAAGATCTTAGTTGACTGTATCAACCTCCATGATCTATCTCAATTAACAAGACATAATCTCCAATTTCATTCACATTAGTAGTTGCTCAACTACCTCATTATGTAGATCTAGGCTTAATTAATCCACATTCACACACAAAAAGTGGATATTTATTCATATTGAGGATTATGGGTCCCTCCACCCTTTTATTTACTTAATTCATTAAGAAATTTAAGAACTCTAATATTCCAAATATCAGGTGAAAATTTGGGAATATTACAGTCCTCCCCGGCAAAATGTTGCATATCCTCAAGCAACTGCAAAAGTGGATGCTACAACAAAAATCCTCCCTCCAAGTGGCATCCTCATGTGGAAGGCCTTCCCATCTGTCACAATGTGTCATGCATGTCTAGCTCCAAATCAGCCTCTCTAGAATGTCTAGAATGGCTTCCAACTGAAAAGTTAGATACCCATCCTCATCAATGAATCTCCAAGTGGCAACCATATGATGACCAAATTTCTCCTCTATACATGAGATACATAAGATAAAGTGGTTCATTTCCAAAGTGGAAAGTCCCAACTCATGAACTATCTCTCCAAACCATGATACATAGAGTAGATTACATACATCAATGCCCTCATCATTAGCCATGTTTGCCATGTAGGAATCAAACATCACATCATCATAGTGAAAAACAAGAAGTAGAGACATATGGTAAAACATGAAAAATGTCAAACCATATTCTCCTAATAACAACCAACGCAGCAAAGCCTCCTGCTGCCATGCTAGATCATCATGAAAACAAGTAAGAGAGCCATCCTCTCTCAAAAGAATCCACCACAACAATGCTTCTTGTTGCCATGCCAAATCATCAATGAGAATATGAGAGCCATACTCTCTCAAAAGTATCCATCTCAGCAATGCCTCTTGCTGCCATACCACATCATCATTGTACCAAATGTAGTGGCCATATTCTCTCAAGAGAAGCCACCTTAATAAGGCATCTTGTCGCCCCATCACATCATCATTATACCAAGTACAATGACCAAAATCTCCCAATAGAAGCCAACGATGTAAGGCCTCCTGTTGCCACCCTCTAACAATGTCATGCAATGTGTGGGAAGAATTCAACCCATACTCTCCCAATAGTAACCATAGCAACAAGGATTCTTGTTGCCCTTTTGCATTATCATGATGTAAGTCATGGAGCAACAATGTAGTAATGGACATGTGAGATGTCTCATCAACATAATATAAACAAGCTCCCTTATTCCACATCATGTGAGAGTTATCCTTTCTCCCAAACCCAAGTACATACATGCACACGAGATACATCCCAAACAGAAATATATGTAAATACATGAGGCATATCCTAAATAAGAGTAAATACATGGACATAAAATATAACATGTGATGTCCAAACTCTCTTCTCAACAACCATAGTAACCATACTCCCCCAAGAGAAACCAGCGCAGCCATGCTTCTTTTTGGCATGTATCGTAGATCTGCAATTGGTTTGGCAACCCCTTGCTCCATACTATCAACCATTCATCCCAATGTGGATGATGGATCTCATTCTGCAAATACTTGGAATCCTCCCATTGTAAGACACCAACCTCCTCAAACTGATGAAGAACTTTGCACTCCATGAAATGTTGAAGTGCACGTCCAATGAGATCTCTTAATGAGACCTTCTTCTCATCCATGGCATTCCAAAACCAATGAGGTTTTGGATCTGATGCAAGTAGAAGTCTCTCTTTGAGCTGTGAGATGCTCATTGAGAAAGTGTCATCTAGAAAGGAGAAAACATTTCTCATCTCAAGATGTCTACCATTCATCATCTTATCCTCCATTTCTTCATGAGTGAAGCTATCTTCATAATGCTCCAAGAATAATGGGGCCTCTTCATTATCACTGCTACTAAGTGACAGCGTTGTAGATCTGCAAGGTAATACATATACTGTCTCAAAGCAAGGTACAATACTAATTTCATAACTAGTCATTGTACATAGGATTATGCTCATCCCTTCTTCTGAAACTCTACACTTCAACTCAAGAGGTTGAATGTCACCCATCCATGACAAACTGGGATACCTTTTCATCTCCTCCTTGATCAAATCAAGGGTCCTCTACGCTGTGATAGTTTGCTGCTTCAAATCAACATTTTGATCTAACCCTTGGTTATGCATTGGCCTTGATGGCATGTCCCCAAAAGTTTCAATAAGATCTACTGGAAAATAGGTGGCGAATGTGTATGCATACCTTGGATAAACTGATATGTGGGAACCTCTTGACAGAACACAAGAGTTCCTCCAACCAGGACAATGGTGTCTCCAACTGCTGGTAAGAGAGATGACTGCTCTTCTTCCAATGTACCAACACTGGAATCTTCCTCCTCTTCCTCATGCATCTCTTGGATCATGCATGGGACTCTATTTGTCAAGAGCTCAAGACTATCTTGCAAGGTTGCAAGTGTCTCTTCTCTAGATGCAAGCACTTCTGCAGCTGGTGGTGAATGTAGTGACCTCTTGTCCAGAGTGACAAGAATGACATCCTCCTTTGTTTCCTTAGGAAATGTCTCTTTGTGGCCCATCTCTGTCTTATTCACATCAAACTTCTTCCTCAACTTGTGAAAGAAATATGAATATTTAGTCACTTTTGAATGCTCCTGTGACTAAACCACCAATCATTGTCTTCACCTAAAAGATGAAGTGCTGCAATTTAGACAGCTTCTTTTTCAGCCACACGATGTAGCATGAAAAATGTATCTAACTCTTTCCTCCAAGCCTTAACATTGCTTTAGGAAGACCCATCAAATTTAGGCAAATAGAATCTATTGTGCCTCTTCCTTCTATTGCTGCTATATGATCTTCTTTCTTCCTTGAGTTCAAAGAATTCTTGGAGAGTTAGACTTTCTTTGAAAGCTTTAGATTATTCCTTATACTCTTCAAGGTATAAACTGAGAGTCTTATGAGCCTCAGGTTCTCTTCTTCCTTCATTTATATACCTCTCACCTTCTTCAAAGAAAGTGGGCATAGTAGATCTATGAGGAGATTTATGATTCCCCGGTTTTCTTTTCTGCTGATAGGAAGTGCTTGGACCTTCCTCTTCAAATATTCTTCTTGGATCCTCCCTTGGCCTTTCCTTCTTCATTTGATAGACCTCCTTGGAGAGATCTTTCTTGGACCTAAAGAGAGGAATGGAAAAACTATCCTCCTTCATGATAGATCTCATCTATCTGCTTTTGATGCAAAACATGAAGTGTCCACAAGCTGAGCCAAAGATCATGCTCCGATACCACTGTAATATCCCAAAAGGGAGAATGCAGTAATACTTAAACACAATATAAGAACTGCAGCTTAGTAAACAATAAATCTCAAGACAATAGCAAAATTTATAGAGAAGCTGAGCCATTTTATTATATGGAGATGATTTAGTTACATAATGTAAAAAATATGAGTAGATCTAGCCAAAGAGATGGCCTAGAATCACCCTGAAAACATGCCAAAGCAGGCACTGCATAATTGGAGAGCTGCTGAAAGAAAATACTGCGCTGTCCCTTCAGCAAAATATGAATATATGACTGCAGGCTGAAAAGGAAAATGCAGATCTACTAAAATCTGGATCTCTGATGATGCCAAGATTCAAGATGTGGCCAATGTGATGGATTTCCAAGATAACCCAGAAAGGATTTTCCAGATCTACAACTTTGGAAAATCACCCTCCTAGGGCTTGATCCTTAATCTACTGGGATTACAGATCTGAAGCTAGATTTGACAAATAGATGGCTGAAATATTTCACAAGATCATATCTAAGCTTGAAGGGTTGATCCCTCCTTCAGATCTAGCTTCTCAATCCTCCAATGATGATTACAGCTACTGCAACACAACTATTCATAAAAATTGCACTGTAAGGGAAAGAGAGGCCTTCTGCCTGCTGAAATATGCTGCAATAAACTCCAGGCTGATGGAAATATTGATGGCAAGGTGAGGGAATGGTCCCTCACAGGATTACTAGCTGAAATGCTAGCAACTTCCTTCCTCCTTTTGGATCTGCAAAATGGGCAGCGTAATTCCTGAAGGTATTACTGCCGCTAGGAGGTAAATAAATTTTGGCCTGATGCCGGATCTGAAATGAAGCTCTGGGAATGCTGATCTTTAAGCCGAAGGTGATAGGAATAAACCTTCACCAGTTCTCCACCTGAAATACTGAAGACAACCTCCACCTTCCAAACTGATCTTCAGAAATCTGTAATTTCTGAATATGGATGTTCTGCAGAAAGTAGGAAAAGATGTATGGCACCAATGCCTGATGTAGAATGAAGTACAATACTCTTTCTAGAGCTACTCAAAGAAAGAGGTGGGATTCCCGACCAGGAACACCTTGTGCTAAACATCACTTGCAATCTTTGCTAAATAACCCAAGAAAGCAATGGAATGTCACATGACAATTCCAGATCTAAACAGATCCTCAACATCAATCATCTCAAGCCTTTTCATTCTTGCCTTCATCTTCTTTATATAATGTTTGAGCCTTCCCATGCCTTGGCCCTCATCTAAACTGCGCTATGCATGTGGACAAGATCCTCCATGTTTGACTGCGCTGTCTATCCAAGTCATCCATCATGTCTAGGTGTAATGTACACCCTCTCCATCATGTGTGCATTAATTGCACAACTTCCTCCATCATCTTATCATGAATGCTCCATGATCTCCTGTTTGACCTCTTCAAGATCTTAGTTGACTGTGTCAACCTCCATGATCCATCTCATTAATGAGACATGATCTCCAATTCCATTCACATTAGTAGTTGCTCAACTACCTCATTATGTAGATCTAGGCTTAATTAATCCACATTCACATACACAAAAGTGGATATTTATTCATATTGAGGATTATGGGTCCCTCCACCTTTTTATTTACTTAACTCATTAAGAAAGTTAATAACTCTAATATTTCAAATATCAGGTGAAAATTTGGGAATATTACATATAACTAGAGTTGCATCAAGCTCTCTTTTAATCCAGTATTCCATCACAGGTCCAAACATATTGATATCTAGTATCGCTATCTCATATATTATATTTAGAGGCAGATTATGTCATTAAAGTACATTCCCACGGAGGAGCAGGATGCAAACATCTTGTCTAAGGCACTAGAAAGAAGAAAATTTGAATTCCATAGAGGCAAGATCAAGGTAGCAGATAATCTCTTTCTTGTTGAGAGGGAGTGTTGAAATGGAACCCCAAAGAGGGGCTTTTGATTTATTTTTCCCTTAATTAAATTGGAAGAGAAATTGTAATTCATCCCATGGTCACAGCTTGTATTAGTTAACTAAGTTAAAATTATTGAGTTAGCTTAGGAAATTTAAGTTGAGGGTCTAAGAGGATGCATGTAGAGTTCTCCAATGATTTAAGGGGGTCTAGTTGCAATTATTTGTGAGTTGTAATTAGTTAACTCGAGAAATTGAGTTAAAATCAGTTTAACTAGTTCTAACTGAGTGATGAGCTAGTGAGAGGTCAAGTGAATTAAATTTGATTAAATTCACAAGTAGTGATCAATCAGTTAACTAATAATTATCTATAAATAGGTGTTGCATTTTAGTTTTAAGGAAGGCCTAGTTGAGACTGAGGTTAAAGGGATGATAACTATCAGTTGTAATATTAGAGAATTGTATAGGTCAGTTATAGATTCAGTTGGATACCTAAGAAGGATTCCATAATCAAGGCAAGGGATTTTCATATTTAATAGGGATTTAATTCCTGAAGGAATGTGTGAGCAAGGCAGGATGAGCAGAGGCAGAAAACTGGTTAAGTATTTTTCCGATTTTGCCTAGGTCAGAGTGAGACAGTTCGTAGAGTGCAGGAGTTTCTCTTAAGAGAGAAAGCATTGTGTTGTTTCATGATCCTTGACTTTATACAATATAAAAATAGTGGGGTTTTAGGTAGTGTACTTTCCCCAGATACATATTGTGTTGTGCGATTGATTATTTCTTTCTCTTACTTGTTATGTGATTATGCGATCGCGTTTTGTTTCCACAAATTATAGAAAGATTCAATATCTTGTTTTAGTACATTACAAGATTAGCTTGAATCCCATTGATATTTGAATCATAATGAAAACAAGCTACGACACAAGCCATGCTCATGATTCACAATGGGAGCAAATAATGATGATTGACAACTTTGTTGAAGATTCAATTTTGTGATTGGGTTCCGAATTCAAATTTGAGTTTGATATTCCAAAAAACGTTGATCTATGCAGTTGGTTTATGAAAACAACCTTTATCATTTTTGTGTTTGAATTTTTGGCAAGCGATAAACCAGTTTGAAGACAAATGGGGTGTGGATAGAATGATAGTTTATGTTTCGGAAGACATAAAATGTATCCTCAAACGCATTAACGCTGTAAAATTTAAGCATTTTCACACCAACGCTCTAAATTATACGTTAACCAAAGGTTTTTTAAATTAAATTATTAGGAAAAGTGAGTATATATATATATATATATATATATATTTATATATATTTATATTTATATATATATATTTATATTTATATTTATATATATTAAGAACGCGTGCAAAATTTGTGGTTACAAATTCTTAAAATAATATTGTATTTTTTGCAATTTTAAATGTGTGTTTTTTCTTTAAATGAATTTAATAATTTGAACTTATATTAAAGTATTTCAATTCAACGCAAATTGATGATTATAAAAATATATATTAACTTTTTTGAAATAGACAAAAAAACATACTCAAAAAATAATCTTAATTAATTAATTATTAATATCATTAAAGACAAAAGATAAAAATAAATTAATTAATTAAAAATTAAATTCATATGAATATAATATAAATTGAATAACTATAATATTTTTAAGATGGGAGAGTAGAGAATATTATACACAACTCATGTGTCTAGAACTCTACATCAATTAATTATTATTATACATATAAATGCATGTAAGTTATCTCAAGATAGAGAAATCTTAGTCCAACAAATCTCTCAAACCAATTAGATCTAATCAAATCCTAATTAATACAACTAAATTTCTCAAACTAATAATCACACCTAAAATAAATAAGACTTATATCCTCTAATAAATATGATAAACACAAATTATATAGTTTTAAAATTAAGCTAGATATAATGAACACACTTTGATGATATGTATGTACATATTAATTTTGAAAATTTTATTTTTAAATTATAATATTATATTAAATATTTTTATTTTTTAAATTAATATTTTTTTGAAAATTAAATATTATATTATTCTATTTAATTAATTTTTTAAATTAAAATATCACCTTTATTTTCTACCTTCAATCTCACAAAATGTTCGTCAAAATTATAAAGATAGTGATTATCCCCCATCTTACAATGCCCCATATATGACTTACCATCCACCGCTTTTATAAGATTAGTTAGTGGCCAAGTTAAAGGATGTTAAACCAATGCTTTTACAAGTAACCATTGACCATCCATTTATACTAATAATGATGTGTGTATGTTGGTTATTTAAAATTTTAATAATTTTGTTATTTTATTTTACATTTTGAAATTTATCATGGTTACTCAAATTATTTAGAAGAATAAGAAGAAATTATTTTAACGTCCACGAGTTTGAAGATAGTGTATGAGACAGATTGCTTCTCTATCCGACTCTTGTATTCAACCTTTTTTCTGTGAAGTTTCACAATAAATTCTCCCAACTTCTCGACAAGCCCCTCATTGAATCCCAAGAGCCAGCTGCCAAAATATCTGCATAACTTTCCCTGTTGTCTTTGAAGGCCTCACATTCTAAAATGAAATATTTTTATGTTTCCACTTTTCTGGAAGAGCAAAAAATACATACTCTTTCCTCGCACACTTCTATTGCCTTTTCCAACACCCTGTTTCAAAACGAAGTTGAAGAGAATTGGTCTTTAATTGAGCAATAAGAATTTTCACTCTCTAAGAAATATTGGCCCCTATGTACTCTTTTTGTTGATGATTATGGGTGAGATTAAACTCTTCAATGTAATATTTTTTCTTTCTCCGTAGCTCTTCTCCCAAGTACATTTGTGGAACTTATCCATAACAAAAGCTTTTATCTCTTTAGTGTTTGTGGGACACATGCTCAAGCAAATGCCCCATTTGCTAAACCATTTGTTATTTTGTCGCATCCAAGTCTTCTTTCTTTTGCACAATATGTCATTAAACACAACCTTAGGCCATTTGCTCTCTTCCATTTGCTCTTCTTTTTTTTAAATACCTTATGGCCCACACCATAGCTATTGCTTCAATAGGAGCAACCCCTGTTTCACTTAGCAAGATAGCATAAGGAACTGCACTTTTAATTTTGAATCTGTTTGTAATAAAACGCTTCTAAATTTTCTCAATTTGTTTCCACTACATGTTGGATGTACTGCTGGCCCACAATTCACAACCGTAGAGAATCATCAGAATCACTAAAAGACCAAAAAGAGTTAGAGTGGTTTTCCAGTCCCATAACTCTGTCACTTTACACCTATTTTGAAAAGCATAAAATGTTTTCCAACCCCCCAAATTTCTTTTCATTTTACATCCATCCCAGCTTAGATTATTGTTTAAAGTCAATTCTAAGTTATTTTTAATCAACAACTTCTTCCAGAATGCTGCCTTCCAAGTAGAACTTATGTTGGTTATGTTTTATTTTATTAGAGAAAACCACTACTTTTGTTTTCAAGTGGATGAGGATCTGTTGACTTGTTTTTTGTTAATTAGATCGATTATCAAGGGAATATACTCAACACATTTTTATACTTAGTCTTAATGCTTATCAATCACTGTAGTGTGTTACAAAGTTTGTCAGGTTGCATTGAATTTTAATAAATTAAAAAAAAATAGATTCGTGGTGGCTCCCTGCCCATCAATTTCCTAGGGATTTGAGATTATTCCAATTCTAATAAGTTTATATTCTAATTAGACGGGGAAATTAATATATAAGAAAAAATTATTTAGAAAAATGGTCCATTTTACAATAAGATGTGTAATTCCTTTCTTTTTTTTTCTCAAGTTAAAGTTACCCATAACCTTTTTATACATGGTTAATCAGGTAAATATATGCATTGGTAAGCCATTCTTTTTGTTGCAATAGTTTTTTGTTGCAACAATATATATATATATATATATATATATATATATATATATATATATTTTAATGAAGCCTTTGACTATATCAACCACATTAATATTTTTAATGTGGTTGTACTATTTTTCAAAGTTTTCACATCTTAGAACCTTCTCCCATGCAAAACCCATGATCGAGGATTGTTTATGTTCAACATTTGAAGCCAATCCTATGAATCCATATTCTAACATGTTGGTAACAAAGGAAAATCATATTCCTTAATTTACACAAAACACATTGTAGTATTTCAAGTCAACCAATAAAATTTATAAAAAACTTTAAAATCCATCCCATATAAATTTATAAAAACATATTGTAATTCTTTCAATATATAATAAGTAACATTTAAAAATATTAATAATAAAAATATTTCAATAGAAAAAGTACACACACACACACAGATTTTAACATTTTAATGCGGAGAATGTGAATGATAAATAAAATAGTTCAATATCAACTCTAGATATATTGGAAATGGTGATAAATGTTACCTAAGAATCTCAAACCATAAATATTAAATATCAAATGAATTTTATTAATTTGTGACGTGTATGATAAATTTTTGTAATGGTTAGAAAAATTTTGATCTCGACTTATGCAGGAATGAAATAATATATAAATATAAACATAAACACAAAGATGCAGCAGGAAGAGCACTTCTATTCATCAATATCAAATATTGAAAAATGCTTTCACACATAATTGAAAATAAACTAGCTCGGGTGATGGTAGCTTATCTCTGAGAAGAGATGTGGCAGCTACATGCCTTTGAACTCTGTTACAATGAGGCTCAAGGGCCTTTTTATTATTGAACAATAAGAGAAAACCCTAAACAACCAAAACCCTAATCCAAGGAGATGTAACACCAAGAGTTTATGGGCCTCGTTGGGGTTAGTTGGGCAACCAACTTCCCAGGGTCGTAACTTAGTCATATTATCTCTGTTTGGCGCATATGATACATCGTTGGAAATATCTCTCTGATGAATACATCTATTGACATCATTTGCATCAAGTAAATGGAGTAATAATGCCCAAAAAAATGTCGTTTAGGGCCTAAAAACGGCTCTGTAAGTTCAGGACTCGAAAAACTGCTAAAAATAGTAAATAAGAAAATTGATGAAACTAACTAGGTGGAATAGGCGGTTGACCACCAATATCCACCTAGATCATTCCTCCTTAGGAAGCAATGTTCCCCATTGCGAGTAGAGACTCCATGAGGTGGGGAAATTTTTGTTGAACTTAGTCCCTAGTGAACCACTTTCCCTGGTGAAGGAGTTGGCTTGCTTTGACAACTCGGTATAGTTGGATCCTCTGTTGGCGGGTATTCTTGATCTGTGTGTCCATGATACAATCAATTGTGGCTTGTTCTATGCAATATGGGTTTAAATCTGTTGGTGTGAGTTGTTCTTCCATGTCGGATGTGTCCAGTAGAGGTGGAAAGTAGGGCCGAAGGCAGTCCACCACATTGAACACTGGATGCAGACCAAGGAATGGTGGAATACTGAGCTCGAAGGCATTATCCCCAACAACCTTGGTGATGGTGTATGACCCATATCGAAGCGGGCAAAGCTTGCGGTGAGGTCCAACGAGGCGCTCCTTCTGCAAATGTAGCCACACTTTGTCGCCCACGTAGAAGTTGTGTGGCACTCGATGTTGATCACGTCGTTTCTTGTACTTAGCATTGGCTCTATTCAATATGTCATGAACTTGTTGGTGGATTTTTTGAATGCATTGAATGAATTTGTTTGCCTTGCCAGCTTCATGCTGGACATGACTCGAATTTTCCTGAGTAGCCGCAAATGGCATGGCTACGTCAATTGGACATAGTGGCTGGAATCCAAAGCCCACCTAAAAGGGTCTGTGGTTGGTTGAGTTGTGGAGAGCCCGGTAATAGTTATGATGTACATAGGGGAGGCTATCATCCCATGTGCATGGCTGCTTTGAGTTGTACATGCGCAAAATGTGTACGATCATCCTGTTGACGACCTTTGTCTGTCCATCAGTTTGGGGATGGAAATTTTTGGACTTGGTGAGCTTGGTGTCCAGCATCAACCAAAGGTTGGACAAAAATGTATGGAGGAACCTATTATCCCGATCTGAGATGATAGACCGTGAGATCCCAAAGTGTATCCACACTCGTTCAAAGAATATTTTAGCAGTGGCTTCTCTTGTGATATTCTTCTTGAAGGCCGCCATAATGGCCATCTTCAAGAATCTGTCGACAACCACAAAAACATAGTCATTACCATGCTAAGTAGAAGGAAGGCTTGACATGTAATCCATGGAGATGGATTCCCAAGGTCGACTAGGGGTAGGTAACAGAGTATAGAGGCCTTGATTCTTGATGGTCGGTTTGGCAATGACACGAGAGTGCAGGATCTAATAAATAAATATTTTTTCACTACTGCCATTGTTTTCTCGACCCCGAAATGCCCAGCAACCCAAATATAGTGCGCTTCCCAAACCATATTGTCACACTCACTTGAAGGAACATAGAGGTGTCCCAGGTGACATAGCAGTGCATCCTAGAGGTGAAAATTTGGAACTTGCTTACCCTTCAAGAGAGTTTTGTATGTGTGGTCAAATTCTGGATCACTTCTATAGAGAAGTGGCCAATCAGAAGTCTCATGCCCACAAGAGTTGAGTACGGTGGTTAGCGCCATGATCGATGGTCGACTGAGGCAGTCTGCAACATTATTGATGCTGGCCTTCTTGTACTTGATGTTCAAATGAAACTGTTGCAGTTATGTGGACCACTTATGATGGTGATCATTCTACAACTTCCCTTGTGTCTGTATGAACTGCAGGAGTCGGTGGTCTGTGTGGATGACTGTTTCCTTCCCTAAAATGTAATGCTTCCATTGTCGAAAATCCTACACAATGGAATACATCTCTTTGTCATAAGTGGGATACTTACGGATTGTGTCAGAAAGTGTCTCATTGTGATATTCCACTAGATGCCCCTGTTGACTAAGAACTGCCCCAACAACATAGTCAAAGGCATATGTCTCGATCTTAAATGGTTGTTGCAATTCTGGTAATGTGAGCACTAGTGTAGAGCAGAGGCGACGTTTCAACTCTACGAACGCCTTCTGTTGAGATTCAGACGAAAATAATTTTTCTTTCGCTCCTCCCTTGGTGACTTGACTCAAGGGCCAAGTGATACGAGAGAATCCCAACATGAACCTGCGATAGAAATTGGAAAGACCTAGAAAGCTACAAAGCTCTATTAGAGTGGTTGGGGCTGGCCAATTCCGAATGACTTAGATCTTGGTTTCTTCCACATGCACCACCCGCTAATCAATAATTTATTCCAGATACTGAAACGGGGTCATGCCAAAAGTGCACTTCTCAAATTGGCACAAAGCTTGTGTTATCGCAGTGTTTGGAGGACCTTTTAGATGTGGTAGAGGTGCTCTTCCCAAGTTTGGCCGAAGATCAGGATGTCATCCAAATACACCACCACAAATGAGTTGGTGAATGGCCGCAAGATGTCATCCATCAGCCGCATGAAGGTTGTGGAAGCATTCGTCAACCAAAAAGGAATGACCAGCCATTCAAAGAGACCCTCCTTGGCTTTGAAGGCAGTCTTCCACACATCGAAGGGTTTGATTGGTACATGGTGATACCCAGACTTCAAGTCAATCTTGCTGAAATATTTGGCCCCCCTGATCTAGTCTAGGAAGTCATCGATCCGTGGGGTTGGATACCGATTTTATATTGTGATATTTTTCAACGCTCGATGGTAAATACAGAGTCTCTAGGTGCCATCCTTCTTTTGTACCAACACAATCGGGATCCCACAGGGCGAGGAGCTTGGATTGATGTGCCATTTTTTCAATAGATCTTGGATCTGCCTCTTGATTTCATCATTCTCCATAACAGAGCGTCGATAGATCGACCCATTAAGCAACGACACACCTAGGGCCAAATAAATGGAGTGATTGACCTTACAATGTAAAGGAACCCCTGTGGGTGAGGATAAAACGTCCTTATATTCCTCCACGACTTTGTCCATCTGTTGTTGCTGCGCAGGGGTGCCCTGTTTGGAGGTTGTAGCCACAATCCTCTTCTTGCCCCGTGGGTGAATCGTAATGAAAAAAAATTTCCTGGTTTGGGAAATAATCTTACTGCATTACTTGGTTGTAATCAAAGAGATGGCAGAAGGTGGTACTACCTCTAGTATCATGTACAACTTATTTCCCAAAGTAATAATAATAGAACGAGGCCTAGACTCATACACATCATGTTGCGTCCACAAGTATGGTTGGCCTAATAATACATCAAAAACTTCAAAAAGAGCAATATCACACAATACCTCATACGTGAAGGGCTTGATGTTGCAGGGAAGACGACAATGTTGGCTGACGTGAAGATCTCTTCCTTGGTGAAGTCGCCTGATGGTATACGGTTGTGGGTGTGTTGTGATCGGTAGGCCGAGCCGCTTCATGACCTTTGCTGAAATGAGGTTCTTTTGGCTTCCGCTATTGATAATCAATTATAGTGGAGAAGCCCTCACCCACATCTGGGAATGGAATAGGCACCCCCATCCTCTGGATCCTCGAGTTCCTCCTTCTGGATCTTGGTGGTGGAAACTGTGGCACTGGGTTCCACACCAATTATTTGCTTCCCTTTGTCATTCCCCTTGTCCAGTTCTGACTCAGAATCAGAACATGCATCATATTCATATGCCTTCAACTCGGCCACCAACGAATATTTGGCCGGACACTCACTTGTGTTGTGAGTGAATATTTTATGAAATTCACACCACTTCCCCGTGCCCTTCTTTGACTTTGTGGTTGTTGGGTGTGGAGCCTAATTATCATCATAATTTAGAGGTCTTTTATTTCATCCGGATGTATACCCCAAGAAGACTGTACACCCCTCCACGCAGGGGGGACTTGTCCCCCCAGCGGGGGTTCAGGGGGGGGCCATCCCCCCCAGATGGGGTTCGGGGGTAGTTCCTCGAAGCTAAAAATAGATGCAAAATTGCCTTGTAAAATATTTTAATTTCGTAGTCAATCTGGATTTTTCATTAGGCAGATGATCTAATGGTAGAATTTATTTTTAATTTAAGATTTTTTTCCCTAGAAGGCAACCCCTCTATTGTATGAGGGAATTGTATTGCGACTGTGTGTTGAGAGTGTATTCTGAGCGAGAAAGAGAAAGGGATATTGTGTGAGAGAGTAAAGGATATTACAACGGATCTGCTGTAGGATGTGTCTCTTCATTTTGCTGGATAATTTTAAGGAAGGACTGGCTGTTTCTTCGTGGATGTAGCCTAAGTTGGGTGAAGCACATATATTCGTGTCTCTCTTGTTTTATATGTTTTGTGTGTTTGTATTTCCACACATTTTTATGTGTTCCATTGTTCTGTAATATATAATTTTCTAACAGTGGTGTTGTTCTTCGCTTGTTGCTTCGGCGGGTTGTCCTGAGTCACCCCGCTTTGGCTTTGCCCCTTGTGTTGTGGTTTGGGGGCGCCTTTCCCTAGCTTCGGATTCGCAGATCCAAATTCTCGCTTCTTATGCTTAAATTTATGCTCGATCTTGGCGGCAATATCAATATGCCTTACTAAGTGAGGTAATGTCGAGGAACTCCATTTCCTCCTGAATGTATATGTGCAAAAAATTGTGGTACTTGAGCACCAAGTGTTTATCTGAATCTTTAATACCCAACTTTGTGCACATGGTATGGAACAAATTCGTCAGCTCATGCACATCTTGATCCCTTTTCGACCGCAACATGGTCCATTGGATGCACTTGTCCTCATAGCTCCCCATGGGGTAATATTGTTCCTTGATGTTGTCTCGGAACGAACTCCAAGAGGATGAGACTGAAAAAAGTGAGGGTTCTTCCTCATCCCTATTTTCAAAGTGGGTTTCCCACCAATCTTTGACATGGGGGTGGCTTTGAGGATCGCAAAGGTAATATTTTCTTGATCAGAGAAATCATGGACTAAAAAATACCCTTCCAATAAGTGCAGCCATCTATCTAGGGTTTCTACATCTATTTGGCCCTCAAATATGGTAATGTCAAATTTTACTTATACCTTAAAAGGAGTGGCACCTCTAGAGTGGCTACTGGATGAAGATGCATCGTCGATGGGTAGTCGTTGGAGGATCTGGGCAAAGTTATCTGTCATCGCGTTCCTTTGTTTCTCGAGGGCCTCCTCGAGCAAAATTTTGATAAGATCTCCTACTCCCTCGTCTTTATTTTCTTCCGCCATGGGAGGTCTTCGGGGTTTACGAGGCTGATCTTGCAAAGGTTCAACCAGATCGGGCCCTAAATCCTTATACCCCGACCTTGTTTGGGACATAAAAAGAAAGACCGAGAAAGAGCAGACCGCTCTAATAACACTGATCCAAACTTATGCAACAACTCAATAGAATAAATAAATAAACATAAACACAGATATGCAAAAGGAATAACGCTTCTATTCATTAATATCAAATACTGAAAAATGCTTACAGACAAAATGGAAAATAAACTACCTCGGACGATGGTAGCTTATCTCTGAGAAGAGATGTGGCGACTACATGCCTTTGAACTGTTTTACAATGAGCCTGAAGGGAATTTTTATTATTGAAAAATAAGAGAACCCTAAACAACCAAAACCCTAACCCGAGGAGATGTAACACCAAGATTTTATGGGCCCCATTGGGGTTAGTTGGGCAGCTAACTTCCCAGGGTAGTAACTTGGTCATATTATCTCTATTTGGCACACATGATACTTCGTTGGAAAGATCTCTCTGAGGAATACAACCATGAACTTTATTTGTATCAAATACTGGGAGAAATCATGCCCAAAAAATGCCATTTAGGACCTCGAAACAGATCCGGAAGGTCAAGACCCGAAAAACTGCTAAAAATAGTAAATAAGAAAAATGGTGAAACTGACTAGGTGGAATAGGAGGTTGACCACCAATATCCACCTGGATCAATTTGGCATATTCAATTAATTTTGTGGTCTAATTAAATGTTTATGTTCAAGGATATTTTCATAATTCCTTCTCATTCTCACAAACAACATTAGCAAGGCAAAGGGAAAATGTTCTTTGTTTCAGAGTTGTAAATTAGATAGGTCATTGACATTTTCAGAGTGATGATCAAATATTGAAGGCTGGATGTAGATTGTCTTATCTTTTGCACCATTCTCTGTAGGTTAGATTCTTCTTATCATTATTGATATGTTGTTTATTAGTTTCGATTTATCTTTGTATGGAATTAATTCAGACTTACTTATTTTAATTAAAGGTCTTCTAAACTATGAATCTCCATTTAACAAGATGAAAATTGCTCAAAATTATTGATATATTTGTGTTCCCTTTAGATTTAAAAGGATTAAGGATATATAAAGTGTAATGATACTTTTGGTCTTTCTTTTTCTCTCAAATAAAAAAAAAGTCATAATATGTAACTTCAATAGAATTATTTGTAATTATCAAGTATTTCTTCTTCTCTGGAATAAAATAAGTCATAATCTGTAACTTCAATAGAATTATTTATATTTAAAAGTCTGCTTCAATAATATATAATAAATACAATTTTTTCTCTTACACATATAAGAATAAAACAAAATCACTTTTTGTTGAAATTTGCAATAAGAAATATTTAAAATGACAACAAGAAGAAGCTTCTAATTTAATTTTCCCTTAAATAAATTAGAAGTAAATTAGAATTCCACATCACATTACAACTTGTGCGAGTTAACTGGGTCAGGAAGACTTATTTAGTTCAATTAATTCCAGTTGAGGGTCAAACTAGAGTCTTGTAGAGTGTCTCCTACTTTTCAGGAGCCCTGGTTGTGTCTATTTCTAGCTGCAATTAATTAACTTAATTTATTTGAGTTAAAATAAGTTTAACTAGTTCTAACTGATGGAGGAACTAGTGAGAGGTCAAGTGAATTAAATTAGATTTAATTCACATGCAGTGATCAATGCATGTGAGTTTTGAGGAAGACCCAATTGAGATTTGAGTTAAAGGGAAGTGTATTATCAATTGTATAATTGCCCGGGTTGTACAGATGGTGCATGCAGTCAGAGGAATATCCTAAACGAACTGCACAATCCAATGGAGGAAAATTCCTATTAAATAGGGGATTAATTCTTGATTGAAGTGTGCAAGGAAGCATGAGCTTGGAAGGCTAGGAAATTGGCTAAGTATTGGCCAAAGTCATCCGAGGAAGTAGTGAGACAAACATAGATAGTGCAGAGAGCTCTCAAGCCTTAGAGAATCATTATATTGTTCTCTTATTCTTTGACTTATGAAATATACAGAGAGCGAGATTTTTAGTTGAGGCTTTCCCTAGATAAATCTTTGTGTTGTGCGATTGAAATTCTTTCTCTTGCTTGTTCATGTGATTATGCAATCGTAATTGGTTTCTGTAATTTGTAGATTAGATTCAATTATTTTGTTTTAGCATATTACAAATATCAGTATTTTCTACATTTTTTACTCTTTGGGAGAGACTTTGAAGCTTTTTTTAAAATTGCCAACACAGTAGAGACAATTATATTTATTTAATAGGCCGGATCTTGCTCTTGTTCTTATTCAATCATTTAACACATTAACTTTAGTTGGAGTTTTCCATACCCATAATTTGCATAAAGTGATATCCATACTTCAACATTCGAAGTGCACAGATTCAACCAACATTACTGCAAATTATTTTGTCATTCATTTCATATACCCATTTCTCTGAGCTTAACTTAGTTGTTTCCATTTCCAGTAAATTAGAGTTTCTAAGGAGGTCAACATTTCACTATTTAATTTTCATGGAGAAAAGTTTAAGGCGCTATTTCTCGTTGGCAAGCATTAAAATTGTTGTGATGAACCATACACAACATTTTCCGGAGCAATTTTACCATAACCCATATGGAACTTAGAATGCCAAACAAAATAAAATGCAAAAAATAACATGGAGGAATAACATCCTCACCATGAATACACGCAGAAATTGATAAATAGATAAAAACATTTCCAAACAGAAAAAATTGTAAGAACATTTAAATTGAGAACAGATTATAGAATTTAATTACAAAGAATGATAATGATTCTCTTAGCCCACAATGTTGACAACAAATGATTATATCCTTTGCTTTGGACTGATCCCTCATGTGACTGCAACATCTTTCCTTCCTCTATTTTCGTCCATTCTGAGCAAACACGTTAATCACTCTATTATTATTCTTGCCCCCTCTTGTTTCAATACCCTCCTCTTTTAAGAAAACTTGGCAGTTAGGTATTCACTAACAACGAAAATTGGCAGTTAGACCTACTAGTTGGTTTAGTGCTTACACGACCTTTCATTTCATGTTCTTGTTTCTATATACTACCACTTTTTACTGATGAGATAATTTTGCAATGAATATATATATGGATAATATTTTTAGTAAATTTATCAAGCAATATAGAATAGAGTAGTGTCTTTAATCAATATAGAATAGAGTAGTGTCTTTAATCTAAAGGATTTGAATCTTTCTTGATATTCAAGAGTATTGAGGACAAGTCTTTAAACTAATCTCTTTAACACTTTATATATTCATGAAACTCCTTTGAAATAAGAACATGAATTATTTATGGAGGACAATCCTTTGAAAAAACACCTCGGCTTCTTCATTTCTTTTTCACATATAGAGGATAAAGACTTTTTCTTTGTAATTTTGTCCAAAATAGAGGATTAATACATTTGTTCTGGTAAAAAGTTTCCAAGGAGACTTGAATTATGCTCCAAAGTCCTAATTTCCTCGTTCTTGTCTCTTTGAATTTTGTATGAAAGGAAGGGTGACCTACAAAGACGACAAGTCTTATGGCAGGATTCGACCCATTTATCCAAACACCCTCTATGAAAGATATGACTACAGTTCGTCAACATTCATATCTCTTCCTATCTCTCCATTATATTCAAGCAAATCGCACACATAACGTCGTCGTTATCCATCGCTTCTTCTAATATTATCTGATAACCAATAGGATTGTGAACTAAGCCAATCTACCAAGGTTTGGGTTAGTGCATGGTCGATAGAATTGTCGTTTCCAAGTACGTAACATTATGGGAGTTAATTACACCCAACCGTCACACCACCTTAGTTACATGGGGGAGGAAAGTGGGAGTTGGCTCCAGCGTGAGGTTATGATGCAAGGAAATCCACTATAATTGATTCTTTTAGTAATGGTATGTCTTTGGATTTCAGATTGGTTGGAAGGATTGTTAGTTTATATCAACATTCTAACTCTGCAATTTCTTTAATTCGTTCTGCCTTGCTCTCCTTGTTCTCAAATGGGGAACTTGGGGTTGTTTGTTTTTTCCATTCGATTTGTGTGAGGAATTATTTGAGCCAAGACCTCTTGGCATGAAAAAATAGAAGGAAGAGAAGGGAGGTGCCTCCCGATTGGTCGTGGGTAGCATTACATGGTCCATTAATAAAAATCTCACTCAACTTGGGTGCAAGTCTTGGAACTTTGTTGTTCCCATGCCGCACAAATGTGCTTGTAAGGGAAACATATTATGAAGTGCGAGGTAGCTCTAGGAAATGAGGCATTTACTTAGTAATGTAGAGACAACGCTCCACCCAACATTCAATGCGAGCTTAAGGAGATGGAATAGGAAATTGAGGGGAAGCTTAAGGAGATGGAATAGGAAATAGTGGGGGAGTGTGGTTGCAACAACAATTGCTTCCTACATCCTAAACATAAGTAATACGAGGGGTAGGTAGAATTAATATCTACATACAATCAACTTATGCTAGCAAATGAAATCCTTGCCAAGTAAGGTGTTGTTGGAGTGCTATAATGCTAGAGACGGAATTTTGTTGCAGCTAGATGAGATCCAACTACCTGGGAAGCAACTAGATAGGTTTCTGAATACAATTGGAGCTCATCTATGTCTTCCCTAGTGTACAATATGCCACATTTAAAAGGGAAAATAACCCATAGAGATTCTCATGATGTTTTCTTGATTTAGTTGTCTTTTATTTTTATCTTTTAATTGTAGCTATAAATATGCTAGGTGGTTAGAGCTTGTTGGTGTGAGACACAATCACATTGTTAAATTTAATTGAATTTCTAAAACATTTTTTTTGAAAAACAAAAACTCAATGCATCGCCACTAGTTTAATTTCCTGAGTGGAAAACAAGGACATACTCTGACTATCTAACCTTATAACTATTTAATGAACCAATATAAATTTAACTTTGAAAAAATTAATTTTATAAATTATTTTGTTAAATAAATAATTTTATATTAAAAACACATTTGAAAATGCTTATATGTGACTTATATCAACTCCATTTCTTATATCACATACATATATATCATATATCAAATTAGGTTGGTCATATAATTATTAAATGCATTATTACTTATCTCATTTATTAAATTATATTTGTGATATAATTATTAAATGCATTATTACTTATTTCATTTATTAAATTATATTTGTGATAACATTGTCAAATTTTATTATTATTATTAAATATATTATCAATATAAATTTATTAAATCTTTTTCATCTAAATTTATTAAACCTTATTAAAATAAATATATTAATTTGTATTTACTATAAAAATTAAAATATTAAATCTTGTTAATATAAAGTTAACATATACTTATTAATCTTTAACAATACAATTTTTGTATATTTTTTTTCTTCAAGTAATTTACTTCTTCATCAAGGAAGAGTTACATAGTCAACATAGTCATTACAAAGGCGACTCCCAAAAGAGCATCTTGTTAATGAGACTTGGACCAAGGTGGAGAGATTATCATTAAACCCTCGCAACAACATGAGATATACTCATTGACAATAACACAAACTTTTATCAATACAAATATCATCAACACAATAACAATAAATTAAATATTATCCACAAAAAATTATTATCAATACAATAATATTGAATTCGATAATGTAAAAACTAATATATAAATACGTAAATATTTAAAACACACACACACACAGTTGTTTTCTACGTAATGTGAGTAATGTGAGTCAATACGCCTAACATGTGGCTTGAGTAGTTACGACCCAGAAACATCCAAGCCATCAAAATCACTTAGGGATCACACGTGGCTTTGATCGCACTTGGCTTGGGACACACTAGCCCTTAACGTAGTTAGATTTTTGCCCACAAAATTTTGAATCGATAACCTTTACGCCGCAAAATACTTTAACAAAACGCCCGTATCACCATCTACTCTACACCTCATAGGCTAAAACTTATAAAATTTTAACCTATATAATTATAAAAAAAATAAATACATACATATAAATAAAATTTTTAACTAAACAAATATAAAACCTAAATATAATAAATATGAAGCTTTAAATAAAAAATCAATTATAAAATGTGTAAACTATCTAAATAAAAAACCTACACAAATATGAAATAAAATTTAAATATTAAATTAAATAAACAAATATAAAACATAAATATAATATATATTAAACTGCGTATATGATCAAAGTTTAAATAAAAATTCAATTATAAAAGGTTTAAACTATCTAAGTTAAAAACCTACACAAATATGAAATAACATTTAAATATTAAATTAAATATAAACTTATGCCAAATATATTTTTTTTATTTAAAACTTTTTTTAGGTATATATAACCTACTAAAATACATAATATAAAACTTACCCAAATGGTAAATATATATAAATCTAAAAATTCATATTTAAACCATTAAAATTACACATATGTACAACCAACGAATATATAAACCTATGGATGTATAAAAACTTAAATCAAATCTAGGCAAATATATTTAACCAATGCAAATATTAAACTTATTCTTGCAGCGTGCAAATAAATAAACCTTCTTTAGCATCCTACTAATTCACATAGTGTGCTTTGGCTTCTTTCTATTGGCATGACTAACAATGCACCTTTTGTAATTGCGTGATGGCTATGCATAGAAAGAAGCCAAAGCAACCACTATATCCAGATTAACATATTCTACGTTTCAGTGTTTTCTTGGATTAACCCACTTCCTTCATTATCAACGTAAAGGACACATTATTTTTTAGATAATCCAAAGGGTTATTGACGTCACTACAAATAATCCATAATGAACTGCATAATCGTATTTTTCAACTCTACGTCATGATGATATTTGATTCACATAAGTCATCGTTGTAATTTTATAATTATACTAAATTATTATTTTTTAATATTTTTTGGTCCATTAAAGGGTTTTTTATTATATTAACATAAATTTGTAAATTAAAAAGAAACATCTCTACATGTTTTTGTTTTTTAAACGGACTTGTTGAGATTGAGGTCAGGAGGAAAACATGAGCTGCTGACTTCATGCATTATCTCTGACAACTTAGAGGCCTTGAAAAACAAACAAAAAGAGATTCATAACATCATGCAATAATCAAGGAGGGGGGTTGGGGGAATTACAGGGGGGTTGCGAAATGACCAATATATTCATGCATATGAAAGCCTATATGTTCCACCCTCACTTCCAGACTGTGAAGGTGGTCATTGGTGCGTCTATACTGGCGACGCAGACTGCCCAATTGCTCCATAATTTCACTGTGGCCATATTGAATTTATCATTGATGAAAGCTACCAACTCATTGCGGTCGTCATAACTTTGATTTCAAAGGTTGTCCATGTTGAGTTGAATGTTCCGGAGCTGAGAAGCAATAGACTCCAACGATACTGGAGTTTCCACATGCCCTGGTGAGCCATCAACTCGATCCTCAGTCTCACGATTGTCTGTCGAACCCGACCGAGCTTCATCTTCCCTATTTAGGTGAACAACTCTCCGATGAACACCTCCCCCACAACGCAGTCTTCCCTAGTGACGTGGCATCTCTGCGTGCCCAAACCACCAGAACACTCGACAACAATGAACTCCCTCCCAACCCCACACAACAGTACACTGGCTTCTACCTCTGGCCCAACACCAAATTCCACACCTTGCACGCAGACAACGCAGACTAGTCCCCTTGCGCCAACCTTAGAAGGCTGATCATGGCACCCCAGTTCCTTTACTCCAAACCTCACGACGATATTCCCCTCGCGAGCCTCACTCTGCCTAACAAAGCAAACACTCAGAAATCTATGTAGTTTGAGGTCAAGCCAACAGAGTTGCGCATGCCCGGACCGCCAATTACCCATAGTACTCATCCAACACACACAGGTGTTGAGACAATTCGTCACCATGACTAAGCCAAGATGCCTCTGTCGTAGTCTTTCTCCTATCCCTTCCACCACGGCACGCCAAGCCGCTAAGCCGAGCCGAATGCCAAACGATTCCTTCACCCTGGGCGTTCCAAGGTCCCAGGGTCCATCCAACGTCACCAAAAACCCCCACACGATGCATCAGGAATGGTTTTCGTCTCCTCCCCTCTAAGCCCAAAACCTCGGCGAGGCGCACAGAAACTCCAATATCTGAATCTCTTTGCAGAGCTCTATCATCTCACAGCACAACCAAATGATACACCACCTACTCTCGGGAGGAGTTATAACAACGTCGAGCGTGCGTGGATGTTAACCTCGCAGCCCAGCTTGAGTGGTCATGTCAAATTAACGGGCGGATGGGTCACGCATGGAGGCTAGACAAGCTTCGTTGCCGTCCCTCCCACCACTTGTCCTTCATTAAGAACAACCCCATTGGGGATAATCATACTAAATAAAATTAAAATAATAAACCAAAAAATAATGTTTGAACATATGAATTTAAAAAGGTGAAAATCGACCTCGGCTGTGGGTGACACGCCCCAATCTTGTGAAGACAGATCATCCCATGCACAGGCTGACGACGCCCTGCAAAGCCATCATTAACTTGATGCAAAAACTCAATTCATTAATTATTCATAACGATGCTTTGTTGTACCTGATCTCTTGCCATAATCTGAATCACATGCAGTCTCACTTGGACTGTCTCTCATCGCATCTGCAAGCGTGCCACATCCCCACTCAAAATTTGCGCTCGTGCCACATGTCTTTAAAAGGCATTGTAGCTCCTCATTCCTCCATCTCTCTGCTTCTCCAGTCAGTCTCTAGAGACTTTTATGATTTTCCCCTCACCATTACGCTGCTGCTCCAACTTCCCTGTGCGCTCCCCCTGATGCGCGCCCTCCTGTAGCGCGCTCCTCCCTTTGATTTCCTCCTAGCTGCGCGCCCCATGGTTGTGAGCCTCCCTATGGAAAGCCCCATTCTCTTTTGCCTCCCCGCTTGATCGCTTGATGCAGGGGCATTAGACACTAACCAGCAATGTAGGAGGTTTTGTCCACATGTTGTGGCTAGGAGGATTCAAAATCATTGAATTGTAACAACTAGGTGTCAATACCTCAGCTGACTGTATTATTTAGATCAGTTAGAGTTAGTGGAAGTCGAATAGTTAGCCATCTGTCATATTTCAATTATTTGAATGAATTGTAATTAGACCTTTGATTTCTAGAACGGTCCTCTCAGAGGAACTGAAGAGTCCTATGTTTGTGTATATAAATGTAATCCCTCGAATGTATTGGGGGAGAAGAGAGGGAGAAGGAGAGAGATTTCTGCAATAAACTCTGTATGTTACAATTGTTTCCAGTTAAATGATTTCCAAGCCCATTTGCCATTGGATTGACTCGAACCTCTATCTATGAAGAGATTGTTTAATTGCGAAACGATTGAATTATGTGCATTACTGGGTTGAACTATCGTGTAGATTCCGCATTTCCACATCGATTGATTCCTGAAGTTGTTCGAACGAAGCTGCGGTAAATAAATCCCCACTTACGAAGAAGAATTTGCATTCCACAGTCCCTTTAATCTGTTTCATAGAAATCCCGCTTAATAAAGAAATTACATTTGTTGTTGTTAATTAAATTTCCCAACCCAAGTAAAACCTGAGTTAAGACGGACGAAGGATAACATGTATCCCCTGGATGAACCTTGGTTAGTCACTGTACGAAAACCACAGTGGAATTACAAAGTTGGATTGCCCATATCGCACCGCTTTTGGTGTATAAGTGGTATTTCCTGGTCGAGGAACGATCCCATAGAGGAGTCGACGCGTGGCAAGGCGGACCCGCGGAAAACCACTGTCAAAGCGCACCATCACGCGTTAAAGGCTGGCGTTGGAAGCCGAGCGATATTGACGAGAGTCGTTGATCTGGGAAGGGGTCATCGGACGGTGGTCGTTGGATAAAGGTGCGCGGAGGATAGCCAGGTACGATACGTGCATTTGATTGGTTATTGATACATATATATAGGTGGGGCCGGAGTGAAAGCTCTATTACAAAGTTTTGTTTACAAAGCGTGGAGTATTAATATAAGGTCTGAAGGTTTAACATTAATTATAAAGTGCGGAGGTAATATATATATATATGATGGGAATATAATATAACGTTCGAAAGTTGTGAATATGTTTATTTGTCAATTTATTTGAAATTTATAAATAAAATAAAAAGAAAATAGACCACGTGAAGTAAAGAACGAGGTTTCAAATGGAAATGAAGACCGAGCCACACTATAGTTGACCAGCTCTCCTTGGGGCAGACTTTCAGTCTTGTTGTGTCATTTGTGGTATCAGAGCTATTGTTTTTGAGTTGTTTTTGCAGAAGAGTTGACATGGCAATCCGAGTTGGTAGAGGTGCTGGCAGAAGGAGACCTGTTTCCAATGCTGAGGTGTTGGGGATGTTGCAGAGGGTCGAGGGTAAAATGGATGCCATGGAGCGAAGACAGCCCAGAGATCCAGAAGACATCAGCGAACCTGAACCAGAAGAAGCTGAAGAAAATGTTGAAATTCCTCCTGACTTGAGGCTCCTTAGAACTATTATGGGGTCTGCAGTTAAGCCCAGAATTGAAGTGTCAAGTTATGCAGGGGGACTGAATCCAGAGGAACTAGTGGACTGGATAAATGAAATGAATAAGTGCTTCGATTATGAAGAGATAAGTGAAGATAAAAAGGTCAAGTTTGCGGTGACAAAGCTAAAAGGACATGCTGCACTTTGGTGGGATGGAGTGCAGGCAGAAAGGAGGAGAGTTGGCAAGCAACCTATCAAGAGCTGGACCAGAATGATGGCTAAATTAAAAGGTAAATTCTTGCCTAGTGATTACTAGTTGACATTGTATAAGCAAATGCAGAACCTGAGACAGAGGTTGCTGACAGTAAAAGAATACACAGAGGAATTCTACAGAGTAAGCATAAGGGCTGGGCAATTCCAGGACACACCAGAGAAGACTGCCAGATATGTGAATGGTCTCAAGCTGGAGATCCAAGATGAGATTGGTCTCCTGTCTCCTAAGACAGTGGAAGAGGCCTACTAGATGGCCTTGAAAGTAGAGGAGAAACTCCTGAGGAAACAGTCTACCAAGAAGAGAGGTACTTTCTGGGGAAAGGGAAGTCGGGGTGGTAGAGGAAAACCTACTACACCCAGGGATGGAGCTAACAGTAGCTCACCTCAAAATGCATCTACAAAGGATGATGCAAGGGGCAGAAGGGATTCTTATAGAGCAAAGGGAAGAGGAGGCAGAGACAGAGGCAGAGGTAGAGAATTGAGGTGCTATAGATGTCAGCAAGTGGGACATAAGCACTATGAGTTTCCAGAGAATGTGGGTGCTGGTCCAAGAAATGTTACTTGAGAATTTGGAGAAGGCGAAATTGAAGAAGAAATTATTCCGAGGAGAGGGAGAATCCTTGGTGGTAAATAAGGTCACATATGAAGCAAACCAAAGAGGTCACTGAACCTGCACAAAGGAAGACTTTGTTTAGGAGCATATGCAAAGTCCAAGGGAAATGTTGCCAGCTCGTCATTGATAGTGGCAGCACAGACAATCTGGTTTCCACTAAGGTAATAGAGAAGTTGAAGATGAAGACAAGGGAGCATCCAACTCCCTACAGAGTGTCCTGGCTGCATAAAGGGCACCAGTTGGTTGTAAAAGAACAGTGTGAGATAGAGTTGCAAATGGGCAAATACAAAGATAAGGTCCTGTGTGATGTAATGCCCATGGATGTGTGTCACATACTGCTGGGTAGACCTTGGCAGTTTGACAGAGCAGCGGTGCATGATGGCAAGAAGAACACTTACAAGTTCTTCAAGGATGGGGTACATCATACATTGATACCCATGGAAGAAGGAGAGCCATCCAGCAGAGTGATTGATCCAAAGACCTTGTTGTTGAGCGGGAAGGAATATCTGCAGCAGATAGAAGAAGAAGAGGTAAGCTTTGCTTTAGTTTGCAAGCCTAAAGTAGTTCCTACTTCTACAAAGATTTCTGATTTACCAGTAGAGATACAAGAGATGTTAGATGATTACTGTGACATTGTTGTGGATGATTTACCTGATGAGCTACCACCTGTGAGGAAGATCAACCATCAGATAGATTTTATCCCTGGTTCAAATCTGCCAAATAAGGCAGCCTACAGAATGACTCCCACAGAAAATGAGGAAGTCAGGAGACAAGTACAGGAATTGGTGGACAAGGGACTGATCAGAGAAAGTTTGAGTCCATGTGTAGTACCAGCAGTATTGAGCCCAAAGAAAGATGGAGGCTGGAGAATGTGTACTGATTCCAGAGCAATCAATAAGATAACAATCAGGTACAGATTCCCTTTTCCCAGAGTTGAGGATTTAATGGATTGTTTGAGTGGTGCTAAATATTTTTCAAAGATAGATTTAAAGAGTGGATATCATCATATTAGAATAAGAGAGGGTGATGAGTGGAAAACTGCCTTTAAAACAAATGAAGGACTGTATGAATGGATGGTAATGCCTTTTGGGTTGTCAAATGCACCTAGCACGTTTATGAGACTTATGAATGAAGTATTGAAAGAAGTCATTGGTAAATTTGTGATAGTGTACCTGGATGATATATTAGTTTTCAGCAGAACTAAGGAAGAACATTTAAGACATCTAAATCATGTCTTGAAGAAGCTGCACCAAGAGAAACTGCTGATAAATCTGAAGAAATGCTCATTCATGAAGGAAGAGTTGGTGTATTTGGGGTTTGTTGTTTCTGCAGAAGGATTGAAGATGGACCCAGAAAAGGTTAAGGCAATTGTGGAGTGGCCTTCACCCAGGAATGTCTTTGAGGTAAGAAGTTTCCATGGACTTGCTAGTTTTTACAGAAATTTTATAAGAAACTTCAGTAAGATTAATGCACCCATAATTGAGACAATAAAGAAGAGAAAACAGCCATTTAAGTGGACTGCTGAAGCAGAAAGAAACTTTAAATTTTTGAAGCAAAAGATAACAGAGAAGACTGTTTTGATTCTGCCTAATTTTACAAAACCATTTCAAGTAAAATGTGATGCCAGTGGGGAGGCCATTGGAGCTGTGTTGAGTCAGGATTATAGGCATGTGGCATATTTCAATGAAAATCTGAATGACACCAGAAGAAAGTACTCCTCTTATGAGAAGGAATTCTATGCAATTGTTCAGGTGCTGAAGAAATGGAGACATTATTTGATGTCCAGGGAATTTGTATTGTATTCTGACAATCATGCTTTGCAGTATATTGTACAGCAGCCCAAGTTGAAACATAAGCATGCTAAATGGGTTGAGTATCTCCAAGGTTTTAATTTTGTTTTGAAACACATAAGTGGCCAAGCCAATAAAGTAGCTGATGCTTTGAGTAGGAGGCACATACTTGTTCAAGAAACAAATTTTGAAGTTGTAGGATTTGACTTTCTCAAAGAATTATATAAAATAGATCCAGATTTTAAAGAAGCATTTGAGGCATGTAGTAACCCTATTTTAACAGATAGAAGCCAGTGGCTGGATTATTTCCTGCAGGAGGACTTGTTATTCAGAAGAAGCCAACTATGTGTACCAAAATGTTCCATGAGAGAAAATTTGATCAAAGAGAAGCATAGTGGTGGACTTGCTAGACACTTTGGTACTGATAAGACTTATGAGCAGTTGAGTCACTTCTATTACCGGCCCAAGATGAGAGCAGAAGTGGACAAGTTTGTGAAGAATTGCAAAATCTGTTAATATGCTAAAGGAAGGAGCCAGAATGCAGGATTTTACACTCCCTTGCCTATTCCAGACAGGCCTTGGGACATGGTGAGCATGGATTTTGTTCTAGGATTGCCCAAGACTCAGAGAGGAAATGATGCAGTCTTTGTTGTAGTGGACAGATTCTCCAAAATGGCACATTTTATTCCATGTTATAAAACTAGTGATGCCACCCATGTTGCTAACTTGTTCTTCAAAGAAGTTGTTAGATTGCATGGGTTGCCCAAGAGTATTGTTTCAGATAGAGACACCAGATTTGTGGGTCACTTTTGGAGGACATTGTGGAAGAAACTTGGTACCAAACTGAGTTTCAGCTCAGCTTATCATCCTCAGACTGATGGACAAATTGAGGTAGTGAATAGGAGTCTGGGAAATTTGTTGAGAAGTCTTGCAGGAGAGCATCCCAAGCAGTGGGATCATATTTTTCCCCAGGCAGAATATGCATATAATGACTCACCAAACAGGAGCACAGGGAAAAGTCCATTTCATATTGTTTATGGAATGCACCCCAGAGGAATATCAGAGTTAAGGAATCTGGGAAAGGCAGAGCTAAGGAGTGTAGATGGTGAGGAATTTGCTTCAGAGATCCAGGCCATATATGAACAAGTGAAACAGTAACTACAAGGCCGCAACATCAAATACAAAAATAGAGTAGACTTGAGCAAAAACGAAGTTCATTTTGAAGTAGGAGATATGGTTTTGGCACACTTGAGAAAGGAGATATTCCCAAAGAAGCAGTACAACAAATTGAAGTTCAAAAAGATTGGGCCATGCAAGATACTTAGGAAGTTTTCTGCAAATGCTTATGAGATTGAATTACCTCCTGATGTTGGAATATCTCCCATTTTTAATGTTGTAGATTTGTACAAGTATGAAGATGATGGTGCAGAAGAAAGAGCAGCGGACAAGGAACATATTGAGTGGAATGAACAACTACCTCCAGCACAACCATTGCAACCAGAGAAGATATTGGACAAAAGACCATTCAGAAGAACCAGAGGACAAGAGTACTTTCAGTACTTAATCAAATGGAAGGATAAGCCAGAGGAAGATGCCACTTGGATGACAGAAGGAAGGCTGCAGAAGATAGGCAGATCAGTGGAAGTGGTCATGGACAGAAGCCCATGAAGAAGATTTCCCTCGGGAGTCTGATGCAGGGGCATTAGACACTAGCCAGCAATGTAGGAGTTTTGTCTACATGTTGTGGCTAGGAGGGTTTGAAAACATTTGAATTGTAACAGCTAGGTGTCAATACCTCAGCTAACTATATTATTTAGATCAGTTAGAGTTAGTGGAAGTCGAATAGTTAGCCATCTGTCATATTTCAATTATTTGAATGAATTGTAATTAGACCTTTGATTTCTAGAACAGTCCTCTCAGAGGAACCGAAGAGTCATATGTTTGTGTATATAAATGTAATCCCTCGGATGTATTGAAAAAGAAGAGAGAAGAAGAGTAGAGGAGAGGTTTCTGCAATAACTCTGTGTGTAACCAATTGTTTCCAGTTAAATGATTTCAAAGCTTATTTGCCATTGAATTGACTCGAACCTCTATTTGTGAAGAGATTGTTTAATTGCGAAACGATTGAATTATGTGCATATATAAGTACTGGGTTGAACTATCGTGTAGATTCCGCATTTCCCTGTCAATTGATTCCCTCAAAGTTGTTCGAACAGGGTCTGTCGAACAAATCCCCACTTACAGAAGAAGTCTGCGTAAACCCTGGTCGTTGAACTTTGTTTAATAGAAATCCCGCTTAATAAAGAAATTACGTTTGTTCGTTGTTAATTAGAATTTCCAACCCGAGTAGAAAACCTGAGTTAAGGCAGACGAAGGAGCGCGCAAACCCGAATGAACCTTGGTTAGTCACTGTACAAAAACCATGGTGGAATTACAAAGGCAGATTGCCCATATCGCACCGCTTTTGGTGTATAAGCGGTATTTCCCGGTCGAGGAGCGATCCCATAGAGGAGTCGACATGTGTCAGGGTGGACCCGTGGAAAACCGCTGTCAAAGCGTGCCATCACGCGTTAAAGGCCGACGTTGGAAGCCAAGCGATATTGACAAGAGTCGTTGATCTGAGAAGGGGTCATTGGACGATGGTCGTTGGATAAAGGTGCGCGGAGGATAGCCAGGTACGATACGTGCATTTGATTGGTTATTGATATACACATATAGGGGGGGCCGGAGTGAAAGCTCTATTACAAAGTTTTGTTTACAAAGCGTGGAGTACTAATATAAAGTCCGAAGCTCTAAACATTGTATATAAAGTGTGGAGAATATATATATATATATATATATATATATATATATATATATACGGGGATATACTATAACAATTGAAAGTTGTGAATATGTTTATTTGTCGAAGTTCTTTGAAATTGATAAATAAAATAAAAAGAAAATAGACCCGTGGAGTAAGAACGAAGTCAAAGGGAAATGAAGGCAGGGCCACACTATAGTTGACCGGCTCTCCTTGGCGGACTTTTGGGTTTGTTGCATCACCGGCTAGCCTCTGCGGCGGGCTACCTCGCTGCGCGCTCCCTGCTGCGTGACCCCCTTTTGCGCGCCCCCCCTGTTGCGCATCTCACTGATATGATCCCGACTTCCTTATCGCTCCTTGTTAGCTTCCCCATGGTCCCACAACAACGTCAAAAGCCCATCAGGGGTAAACAAAGAGGTGCGTTCTTAAGGCGCTATCACCGTGGCCAAGATCAACATTTGGAATCCACAGAAGGTTCCTCGTCTGGCAGCCAGTACAAGGAGGCTACTCAACAGCCCGATTGCACCCAAGAAGAGATGGTCTTAACTCTGGAGAAACCGAGGGGCAGAAGAGGCCCCAGGAAGTCTACCATTGCGCACTCTAAGCTGCCCACTCCTCGGAAAACCGAGCCGCTCCCTGTTCACGAGCCAACGAAGGAGGAGACAAACGTTTGGATCATGGATTTGGAGGATTTTAGACCAAAGTTCTAGATGCAGAGTACCCTGTTGCTCCTATCATCCGTGCAACTCCCTCGAAGCCTCCACACGAGCCAACAGCTGAGGAGGAGGCCATTACATGTGATTATGGATGCCTCATTGAGGAGGAGGACCCTGCAACAGAGGATGATGCAGGAACACCATGATTGCGTGGTAGCTTGGTTCATCTATGTTTGTTGTCAACTCAGAACATACTATAGCTAATTTGTTTTTATATGTGTTACGGAACATTTTGTATATCATGACTGTTTGACTCTATTAAGGGGCTAGTTTCCTCCTAGGAGGTAGCCCCAAAACTGCTTTATTTTGAAAGCTACTTAGGCTGGGATTGGCTAAGCACCGCTTGCCATCTCAGCCCAACACCTACGTAAATTTTCTTCTATGATCTAATATAGCTTAGCCTAGCTTACAAAAAAGAAGAAGAAGTGAAAACCGAGAATGTTAATGTTTTAAATATAAATTTATAAAAAAATACAATAATATGCTAAATAATTAAATTAAGGTTTTTAAATAAATTAGTGTAGTTATATAAAAAAAATTATAAGCTTGGTAGGACTACATCTTCAGCATGTCTAATATATCACCCCGATCGGGCATGGAATTGAATCAGTGACTTCACACCAGGGAGTGCCTTAACAAAGCACCCAATCACCATCTATCCAAGACCCCATGGACAATGTAATTATATAAATTGAATTGCTAATAGAAATCAATTTATAGTAAGTATTAAGACACTTACATTATAATAACACATCTCACATTATTTCAAAAAAATAATTAAATTATAATTACTTATCTTATGATATATCTCATATTGTCAAAATTAAAAATTTAACTAAATTATAATTTTATTTTAAATTATTATTATTATTATTTATTAAAAATAGAATTAATACATAGGTTAAATACATAAACACTTAAAAAAAACACGTGACAAGTAAAACATAATAAAACAACAATGAAAAAAAATAAAAATAAAAAGAGTTCAATCACATTTGTGCACATCACCTTTTTTCAAGTAAATTAAAAATAAAAAATGACACAACTACCTTTAAATCCTTGAGGGAGGTGTTATGTTGGAATGAGTGGAGTGTGGGGAAATGTGCCTGCCACTCTTGCTAGAGTAAATGCGCTTTGATGAAGGGAGTACACACTTGGTGTCTCGTATGCATGAGCATGCGTCCCTCCAGTTTGCGAAGGGGATTTGTAATGGTCAGGCAGGTAGGTGAAGGCATTCACGTTAGTCGGTTTGAGGGAGTGGTGAGTGTCTTGTCGCTCTGATGCTGTAGAATTACAGGTTTTGATGGTGGTGAATCTTTGGGAAAGAGGGTGATGCCCTTATTTCCTTGATGTAGTTGTAGTGTTGGTCTTTCTAGCATTGAATTTCTAGTGAAGAGGAAGGTGCTAGGGTGGTTCGCTAGAGTGGAATTCACTTGGGCCACCTCATCTTGGTTTCTTATCTAGAATATCTCTAGCTCTAAGGAGTCAGCCAAGGGGTCGATGGATTTCATCTAGACTTTCTTGTTAGCATGGGAATGTGGTAAGTTCTATATGCTCTTGTTGGTCTCACTTGGGTCAAAATTGTATGTCATGTTGTGTGTTTCTAGGAGTGTAATTTTTTTGGGTTTATTGTTTTAGTGGCTAAATGTGGTTTGCGTCTTGGGGATTGGGGTTGTTGTTGAGTCTGTGATTTTGGCTTGGCATTGGGCGTCACGTCTATTTCTTCTTGACGAATTAGGTAGTAGGGTTTTTAGCTGAAGGGTGGTCTATGAGTTATTTAAAAGGAAGCTTGTCAATTGGTGTGGGCAAGGTTTGGTAAACGATCTATGGGCTTCGGGAGGTTTTAGTGTCTTGGTCCTGGGGTATAGTTTGTTGCTTTCAATGGTCAAGGGGGTTGAGTCTTTGGATGATACAAAGTTGTCCATCTCTTTGCTGAGAGGGTATTCATCGAAAGGCAATCCATTTGTTTGGTGTTTATGTGATGAAATCATTTGTTGGTATTTTGGTTTTAACAAATAAGTGTCGGGTCGGTCATTTTTCCATTTTGCAGGTAGAAGCAATCCTTACAGGGAAATTGAAGAACCTTCCCATGAATCTACGATGATGCCTACGCAGAGGGGAGGAGTAGGAGGGGAGGAGGTGGTAGATCTTATCTAGGTCAACATGGTGCAAAGTTGTTTGCCCATGACCCATTGGCCACTTACTTTAATGTTATTCTATTGGAGACTCGCTAGGAGATTTGTGAGTTGGAGATTAAAGTAGGCGAAGAGAGATAATCTCTCTCAAACACAGAATTGGTAGAAGACATGTTAGGTTGGGTACCGAACCTTGGCCACACCAGGGGAAGGCGTAAACAATACCTGAACTCAATGGCGCTCCATTGGAAAATGAAAATGCTCCTGGGTTGGTATGAGAGACAAATAAGTGGAAGAGTATAACATCTTCGCCTCCGTAGAAGATGTGAAGAGAACGCCGAGGAACCTTGAGGTTTTGTGTGGACAAGATAAAGGCCTAGTTAATGTAGGTGGAAAGCCACATAACGCGTGATTTATAGAGGGGAGAACAAGAAGACTTCCTTGGTTCTAGTGCTCGGACTGCAGTTAACATCTCCTCTTCCAAGAACAATTCACATGTGTGAAAGGTGGTGGGTGAATTTCAGGTCTCACTTGTTCGTTTTGAGGTGTTTTATGAAAGGCCTTGTGGAAATCTTCTTAATTGTGGACGACGATGACTTATATGGTTCATGGCCATGTGCTCTCAAGTTTTGTTTGTCGCTTGAAACTTCAACTTCAAGAGTTGTTTTTTGTCTCCAGGGCTTTACATGGAAGATGAACAATGGCGGGTGCGAAGTTTTGGGCGAAGGGTGAGTGCATGGGTCAGTTTGGTGGGTCACTCCTTTTATTGGTGTTGGGGGTTCCTCCCTACTATCTGATGTCTATTCTATCTTAGCGTGAGGGCTGTCTTTTTTTGTTATTTTATGTGAGGACGCGGTCGGGCATGAATTCTAGGCACTTGTTTTTGTCTTGGGAGCTTGGGTTAACATTTGTAATGCTTATAACGATCCCATGACTTGTATTGGAAGTGTGGTTTATGTTTTGGTCGAGTTACTAGACACAGTTTCTTTATGATGACCGAGATTGAGATGAAATTCCTCCCTCGGGACGTCCTATTGCCTATAATATATTTCTGTTTCTGAAGATAATTTAAAGTTTTATAATTCACAAAAAAATGACATAACTACCTTTAAAGTAAATCTCAACCTTTTATCTAAATTCCTAATAAAAATATTTAGTAAATATTTTATAAAATTAAATCCCTACCATACATCAAAAATTATTATTGATAATTAAATTAAAATTGCAACTTTATACAAAATAAATACTACTACAAACATTAAAATAGATTAATTCATTAAATATTTATAAACATAATTAAAGTCACAAAAATTATATAAATTAATGTACCATACTTAAATTTAAATAATATCTTTAAATGGTTTTCAAATATAATCTAAAATTCCTTCTCTTTAACCAACAAACTAATCATTATGTTTAACTAATCATATTAAACATCAAGAAATATATTAATGATAAAAGTAAAAAGCTAGAAGAATCTATAGGAATAAAAGTCCACCTATGTTACTGACTAAAAGTGAGAAGCATCTTATAAGAATAAAAGTCCACCTCTTTATAAACAACTAACTTAATTCCATGTGACATGTTTTTTCTTAAGTGTGATGAAATAAGTTGAGAAATCTAAATAATAATTATCACCATTATTAATAATTTAATAATTAAATTATAATATATTTTCCATCCTTTAAAATAAAAAATCCCCAAAATAGTCCAACATTCTCCAAACAAATGAAATATCAACATTTTCTATAATAAATAAATAATATTTTAACATACACTATACTAAAAATAAGGAATTATAAAACCAAATCAAATCTAACTAAAACATTCTCCCACAAAAATGACATATCAACATTCTCCATTTAATTCTCCCAACAAATGAAATATCGACATTCTCCCCGACTAAATGACAAAGATTTTAACATCGAAAAAAGTAAAAATAACCAATAATAGGTAAGACCAAATCAAAACGAAATCTAGCTATTTGTACCACCAAAATAATTTAATTAATGATCTATACTGCCACGTGGATATGGAGCTAATGTGCGAGGATACTTTGAATACGGTGACGTGTCCCTATTCAGCAAATCTGTAATTTATTTTTGAGCTACTTCCAATTAATTTGCAAAAGAATAACATCATGCTCTAGAACAGAATTTTTGAGGGTTTCGAGGATATTATTTTATCAGCTGTCGGCGATGAACGCGACGTTGTCGATTGGGACTTCAATCGGAAGCAGGCGAATCGGACATCGAATCCTGCCCCATCATCCGATTTGTTGCGTTTCAAGGATTTCGGTGAACTTCTTTTGGTAAAATTTGAGCCAGAATCGCTGTTATTGAGGTCCGGTCTGTGTTTGTTTTTCCAATGCTTATCTTAAGTGCATTTGACGGTCTACATGCTGGAATGGCCGCTACCCAGCCTTCTGCAATTTAAAGTATTCTTTCGTACAATTTGGGTGAAAACTGGTACATTTTGTGGAATTTGAGGTGAAAACAGTCCACAGCCTTGCATTTGATGTTAAAGACGTCTATATCTTAATTCTCATTGAAAAATAGGTCAGAGTACCCAGATTTGTTCTATTTAAACTATTTTTTCCAACTATCTAGTTCAAAACTGTTACAGCTTATGAAATTTGAGGGCGAAAGTATTCAACAGCGTTACATTTGATGTTAAAGAAGTCCATGTTCTTAACTTCCAGTTGAAAATAGATCAAAGAGTCCGGTTTTGTGCAGTTTAAATAATCATTTCCAACAACTTGGGCCAAAACTGGTACATTTTGTGAAATTTATGGTGAAAACAGTGCATAGCGTTCCGCTTGATTTTAAATGAGTCTATATTCCCAAAGTGTCAGTGCAAAATAGGTCGGAATGGACGATTTATATTTCATCTAGGATTTCTGAAGGAAGCTAGACTCCGAGTGTTGCAGGCCTATGTGATTGCTTATGTTCAAATTCATTGTCAGGAAAGTAGCAGGATTGGAGTAATTGTAACAGAGAAATGTGATATTATCAAATGAAGCAGCAAGTTCTATGATACAGGTGCACGGATAGTTTCGGTTCAGGAGTCCCTCGTTTGACTATGCTATTAGGTTATTTGCAGACTAGCAGCACTGAGAAGCGTTTACAGTCTTAGAAATAAGCCTGTCGTTTTCTCAATGGTTCTTTGGGTTGTTATGAAACGATGTTTGCAATCCAGGGTGTGATTTTCAGGGTATTTCTGAGGTTGTCGAAGTTCTTGTATATTTTTGTGGGGCATTGGTTGCGATGGCCACTATAACTCGCTGGAAGCATATATTCTAGAAAATTTTGCACTGAATCACGTTAGCTTCTCCAGACGAACCTTCGTTCTAGATGATATTGGCAGAAGTCTTGCAATAGTGGTCTTGATCATCAGGTGTAATATAGGAGATTTTTCAATTGTAAAGAATATTTTTCAGGGTTGCAATGAAGAACCTGCCAGGAATGCCAGGGACAGCTAGCGGTCTCGTGCTTCGGATAGGACAGTTTATGTTTGCTGGAGCTTCAGTTGCTGTTATGGTGTCTGGCAAAAATTTCTCAAATTATACAGCATTCTGGTAAGGCTTCAATCCATTGTTTCAACTTTTATTCCTTGTTTCTTATTTTAACAATATGCTTGTCAGCGTATTTGCAATTGCTTACCTTTTTTCTTCAATAAATAAATTTGATCAATTTTCATTAAGTATGTAGTATGAACTGGTGAATGTGTCACATCCTCTGCTCTTCATGTGTATGTAAAAGAGAAACATAACATCCATCAAAAACAGGGTCAGTTGCTTGCTTTTGAAAATCAGGCGAGTGAGGCCACATTTTCATTCTTGAATATTTGTTCCCTTTTGTTACTTAGTGATCAATAAGCAAGAATAGTAATAGCATTAGAAATGAAATCTTTCAGCAGGGGTAGATATGGTTCGTTACAATTTCAGTAAACTCGTGAAGATTTGAAAGGGAACCCAATTCTATATTTGCCTGATTTTTGCCCAGAAATTAGAAAAGGCCAACCCCTGCTAAAAAACCAGTGGATAGAAGTCATACAGATAAACATAACATTTGCTAGAAGATATAGGGGTATACTATCTATGGATCATCTTAGCTTATATGGGTCAGTGTAATCAATATAACATTTGATAGAAGCCATATGTATCGCTTTAGCATACACGGATTGTATAACAATGTTAAGGGGATACATATACTTTATACCCTGTACAAGGGACCTACCCAAAAACAGATAATGAAGAGTTTCAACCAAAAACATAATACAAATGCTAAGGGGACACATATTCTTTATCCCCTGTACAAGGGTCCTATCCAAGACATGTACAATGAACGGATGAGAAGGTTCAACTGAAAATATAATGCATATTTGTAGCAAGCAATAGCCAAGCATTTTATATAAATATTCAACATGTATCCTGACATTTGTATCCATAAATTGTCCACAATATGATACAGCATATAATATTTTGTGGAATGCAACTTATATGGGTACTGTATCATTAGCCGACAGTGCCTGGTATAGAAACTAATCTACATAAGGTGGATGGCTCATGTTTAGAGCTATCCATGAAATTGTGCATTTTACAAGTTGATCAAACATATGCTTTTAAGTTTTTCCACCTGAATCAGGGGGATTGCCACGGTTCTTGTTAGCCCTAATCACCTTTTTTGTCAAGGGGAATGCTGGATGTTGTTTATTGGAGGTCATTGAACTGGCTTTGTTAAAATGAGTTCCTTAACAATGTCTTACCTGCCATAAATCCAGAGGATATGTGATAATTGCTTCCTAGTGATTGAATGCGTTCTTAATTGGTGGTGTGTGGACAGCCAAATTCCAAAAGGTTTTTATGATGAACATAGTGTCATGGCAATCACAGTAAGGAACATGCCATTCTACAACAAGAAATTTATTGGAAGTGCAATTAATATCGTGTGACAGGATAAGTAGTGATGGCCCTTTAAAAGGACGTGTTTTGCTTTCCGCCAGGACAAAGTTGTTTTGATCCTTTTCCATTAGCTGTGAAGATAGAAATTTTTCAGGTTATGGTGTTTGCCTTGATTTTTATTAAATCGGTTCTTCTATATTCCAGCCCCAAGGCAGAATGCACTTGATAAACTCTCTTAAAAAAAATATAAATAGGGGAACAATCACATGCCATACTTCAATGCGGTGCATGATAAAATTTGTTGCCATAGCTGAACCAAAACTCCAATTAGATGGAAACATAACAATGATCCATGAAAATACACAGGGATTTAGCACGATTGTTCTTAAAGATGGATGCAATACGACATTTACACACTAATTTCTCCTATCAAGCTTATGAGGTATGTGCAATGGAATTTTATGTTTAGAGCACAGATACTTGACCTAAGTTGCATAACAGTTGGATACAAGGATGCAAGGACACACAGGTTTGAGTGTCTAGTAGGGGACATAGAGACACATGAATTTGAGTGTCTTATGTAGGACATGTAGACCACCAGAAATGTGACATAGAGACATAATAATAATAATTATTATTAATAATCTAATTTTAAGGTCACAATGTAGCCGGATATGGAATTGATGTATGGGACCACCTTGTTTGTGGGACGAGGAAAACCGTTTTACACAACAATTTGACATATATCTTTTAAAAATATTTACAATTACAAAAATTAAGTATAGACATAAAGATGCAATTTTCTAAAATGTTTATAAAACAAGACTACATCAATTACACATTGAGACACATTTATTGACTCATTGGGACACATTGCATGCATGTTTGATCCTAATTGGATCATTATATTATTTGTCATCTATCTCAATGCTTTTATAGTGGAAAAATTGGAGGAATCAATTTGAAGGGTCATTTCACTGACAGGTTCTAGTTTGGAGAATTGGGGTCAAAAACTTTGTGGGGTTTGTTCCCCACCACCCTGTGGGTAGTGTATATAGGAGAAATTTTTTCTGCTAGATGGTCCTCGGCCGACAGCCAGCAGCCCCTTACAACCACTAGATAGCTCGATATGCCATTTTCTTCGCCACCTGAGCTAGCCATGTGGCCCCTCAACCACTTTGTTAGGGATTTTATATGTTGTTAGATTCCCTAAATTAAATTGTCAACCGGAGTTCGTAAACTTCGAGTTGCAATGCATTCCGGTTATGATCCTACCAATTCTAGTACGAAATTAAGTAGGAAATGCTTGAATTTTATATCTAATAATCGAACTCAGAAAAGCTGAAGTGAAGAAGCCTATTTCACTGTAATCTAAATTATCATTAACGAGATCTATTTTCTAGAAACTCAAATCACTATTCTGTTTTTAACTATGGTTCATTTAACTCAAAACTCATTTGAAAATAAAACAGACAACTATCACTAATTATGTTTTCGAACCGAATTGATATCAATCCTATTCAAATCATCAGACAAGCTAATCCCCGGGGTACTATGCATCAAAGAAACTCAATGATAACTCAAACCAATCCCTACATGCCACTTGATCCAGAACGACTTAGCATTTAAAAGACAAAACCTACCATTCCCTAACTCAGAGCTAATTTCAATTGATATCCACATAACTTCAATCTATTGATAGTGGCAACTCAATTGCCTTGCTTATAAACTTTTCGGTCATCTTGAGTTTCAGACTCCCGACCCTTGCAACTTTCCCATCGAAACTCTGTGCGAAGGCCATGGCCACTCTATCGTTGTAAACCTGGAACTTCTGCAGAAAACCCGTCCACCCTTTTTCTTCGAACAACGCTTTACTCTGAGCATATTTTGGTCTCTTTGAAAATTGAGTGAATGTGGGTTCATGGCGGTTGGCCCCCATGCTGATGGCAAAGCAATACTGGAGGTTAACAGGGAATTCGAGGGCTCACAGGTTGGCTTTCAACTGAAACATACCAATAAGACAGACGATTTTCATGTTAGGTTCACATAAATTTAGATTTCATTTGAAATGACAACTTGAAAATTCGAATCATGATGCGGATTGGCTATTATAATGATGAATAGGTACTTAACATTTGTGTCGCATGAGCAAAAATAAAGGGAAAGGGTAGTGGGGATAGGATGGTACGAATATGGAAGGGTATGTGAATCATTACAATTAGCAAAGATAGATTATTACTAAGCCTATCATTCATATACTTCAAGTTAGTCTAAGCAAATGTAAATTTACCCATACCTTGATTTGACTACACATTAATGTTCAGGAGCTCGAGAACAATAATTGCAGTGACAATGTAATATTCTTAGAATTAGCTTTGCTAATTGGAATATTGCATTTTTGTGTTATTTTGCTGCTTTAGATAGGAATAATAAATAAAGTGAGAAATAAGAGGGGTCACCTCACTTTAGCCACCTCACTTTATAATAAAGTGTTCTTTTTTCCTAGTAGCTTGACGTTGTAACTTAGAGAGGGGGCTGGAGGAGACATAAAGTTAACCCAAGGTAAACTGCGCCGATCCAGGGTGAGTGAGTTTGGAGGGAGATTGGTGCTATAAAAGGAGAGGCTCTCACCTCATTTGATCATCCATGATTTTGATATTCTTATTGATAGCTAGACTTTGTCTGCTTCAGCACGCCGGTTGTTTAGTCGGTCTGCAGCACTGCTTAGTGCACGAGTGTCTCAGGTCGGAGATCTCACCCTTAGCCTCGGGGGACTTCGAGTGCCTGCCCTGGTAAGGTTTTTCTGGTTTCACCCTTAGCTTCGGGGGACTTCGAGTGCCCGCCCTATTCAAGGTTTTCGGTAGCAAAGCGGCGGCATCGGTAAGCACATGTCCCCGAGGAGCATGTAAATGTTGGAAAAGCCCTCTTGTGGTTAAGCCACAAGAGAAGAAGGAGGATTGCCCAAAATCTTTGAAGAAGAGAAGAATGACATTTTATGCGAAGAGAGGACGGCGCTCCCTTGCGGGGGAGAGGTAGGACGGCGTCAAGAGGACGCGATTCCGGGCGGCGAGCGGCGGTTTGAGGGCGAAGGACGGCGGCGTCCGACCCCGGAGTGAGAATGTTGTCCATTGGAGGTGAGGGTTGCGAATCGAAGGTTTCTTGTCAGATCTACTTGGTAAAGGATAGATCTTACAGATCTAGTCCTGTATGTTGCAGATCTAGCCTTGTATATTGCAGATCTGAAGGTTTCTTGCCAGATCTAGCTTGGTGAAGGATAGATCTTACAGATCTAGTCCTGTATGTTGCAGATCTAGCCTTGTATGTTGCAGATCTGAGGTTTTTGCAGTAGATCCAGCTTGAGGAGTGACAGATCTGAGGAGATATTGACAGATCTAGTCCAGATCTGAAGGGGAAACACCAGATCTAGCCCTAGAGGCTGTAGATCTGAGGAGATAGTTCCAGATCTAGCATAGATCTGAGGGTTTGGCAGCAGATTGGGTTTTGGAGGACGCAGATCAGGAAAGGGAGGACGCAGTTGTGATAGGAGGCTTCAGATCCATCAGGTGGAACGCAGATTTGAGGAGCAGATCATTGTGAGGAGTGCTTAGCAGCGTTTTCCAGGATTCTGTAGCAGCTTCATCTGTCTGGAGAGTTGAGGGCTTGGTGTTTTACCTGTTCCTGCGCTATCACTGGCAGAGACAACGTTTTTCCATTTGAGAGGGTTTGCAGTCTTCAGCCCCAGCGCAGTTCATCTTCAGCTTGCAGAGCAGCCAGGACGCTGTCCTTGTTGCAGCCATTCTTCTGTTGAGAGGGTCTCCACTTGCCTAGGGCAAGGATAGGTGCACTTACTCTGATTTATTGTACTCCTCTCTATGAACTTTCTGATTAATAAAATGGCTCAGATTTTGGTGTTACATGTGTCATGATTCAGTGATCTGGTTCAGTTTATATCTGTATTAGTGCATTTCTGTTTATTACTGGTTATTCCCCTTTGGGGATATTACAGTGGTATCGGAGCTCTGATCTGGCTCAACCTGTGGTGCTAGCACTCTATGGCACCTAGGGGTCACCCCACTCTCCTTGGGGGAGGTGATTCTGATTCAGAAGACGAACGGAGGAATCCAATGGAAGCTATGTTGGCAAGATTGGCTGAGAAGTTGAGTGAGAAGATGGATGCAAAGATGGATGCATTCATGCAGGAGGTAACCAGGAAGGTTGCGGGGGTAACATAGAAAGAACCCCCTAGGGTCTTTCAGGTAGGGGAAGGATCAGGAACATCCAGTTACATACCAGATGCTATACCCGTTGTGACAGCGCAGAAGACCGATTCCATGGACACGCGACCTACCATGCCTACTTTCCCGGTAGAGGAAGTGGAGCAAACGGCATCAAGAGATGAGGGTCCCGATCTTCATGCAGTTTGGTTTGCAGATTGGCGTAGTTTGGGGCCGGAATTCATGGAGGCTCTCCCTTTCAATCAATATCTGCAGTACCGAGGCGGCAGTAAGCCTCATGATCGAAATAAGGGACGGGGTTCCCACCGGGACAGTAACCGTGCAGCCAGCAAATTTCATTTGCCGATGTTTGATGGGTCTCCAAAGACCACAGCCAGGTCTTGGGTGGAAAAACTAGACCTCTATTTTCAGCTTAACCAGATGCCGGAGAAGGAGGCCATTAAGATGGTTGCATTACATCTAGAGGGTGAGGCCCAGAACTGGTGGTTTCATGGGTTGACCACACTGGGGCATTCCACAGTGACTACATATGCTGAGTTCACCAGGAGGGTGGTGAAACGTTTTGATCAGAAGGACCCAGATCAGCCTTTCCTCGAGCTGACCAAGCTCAAACAGACAGGTAGTGCAGAGGCATACATCTCTGACTTTTTGAGGGTTTCAGTGATGGTACCTGACATATCAGCGGCTCGGTTGGTCACGATGTTTTTGGACGGGCTGTCAGAACCACTTCGTGGTCTAGTCCAGTCAAACAAACCGGCCACACTTCAGGATGCTATCGGCAGGGCCCGTGACCTACAGGATGTGTTGCCCAGGACTCGGCCACCTTATCCCCAGAGACAGGCTTTCCAGCCTAAGGGTAAGGACATGAGGATTCCGCCTCCCAAGGCGAATCCCGGACGAGGACAACATGATGACGAGGCTAGGAGAGAGCTGAGACGGAAGCGATTGTGCTTCACCTGCCAGGAGCCGTGGGCACCAGGACACAAATGCACCGCAGGGAAGGCGCATTTCATAGAGGTCTTCTCCGAGGGCAGCGGAGAAGAGGATGAGTTGGAGGATGAGGAGGCAGGAGAGTGTTATGCAGCGCAGAGTGCCTTACCACCTCCACCACCAGATGCGGGAGAGGCATCATTTGCCCCTACTGGGGGAGCTCTAGCGGCATTGCGAGGAGTCCCCAAGTATCTGACATTGCGCGTACGTGGGACAGTACGGGGTCAGCGTGTTTCAGTTCTAGTTGACAGTGGGGCCACCCACAATTTCATCGATGCCCAGATGGTAGCACGGAGAGGCATACCCACGGAGAGCTTTGATGGGTTTTCAGTTCTGGTTCCAGGAGATCAGACCATGGCCTGTGCTCGATATGTACCTGAGTTATCAGTGACGATGGGCACCTATACGTTGACTGATCACTTCTTTGTGGTGGACATTCCGGACACCAATGTGATATTGGGAGTGCAGTGGCTTATCACTCTGGGAAAGGTCACCACAGATTGGAAGGCCTTGGAAATGGAGTGGGATGATCCCAAGACGGGGAGGCATGAGAAGATCAGAGGTCAGAACACATATCCGCCCCAGACAGTATCGGCACACAGCATGGATGCGACATTCCGCAGGGGAGACATAGAGTGGGCAGTTGAGCTGCGGGCTTCAGAGATGGTAGATACAGGCAGGGCGGTGCACCCTGATCTACAGACTCTTCTTGACAGATATGCAGTAGTATTTGGAGATATTCCACCGGGACAGCCACCAGATCGGGGGTTTGAGCACACGATAGAGTTGGAGCAGGGGATACAGGCAGTGATCACCACCCCTTATAGGCATCCTAAGGCCTACATGGATGAGATAGAGCGGGCCATTCAGGAGCTGTTAGCCCTTGGGCACATTCGACCCAGTACCAGTCCTTTCGCTTCTTCAGTAGTGTTGGTGAAGAAGAAGGACGGCACATTACGCATGTGCATTGATTACAGGGCACTGAACAAGAAGACATTGAAGAACCGGTACCCCATTCCCAGGATCGATGAGTTGATGGACGAGTTGAGAGGAGCACGTTTCTTCTCAAAGATTGATTTGAGGTCCGGGTACCATCAGATACGCATGAGGGAACAGGACGTTCCCAAAACTGCTTTCAGGTGTCATTATGGGCACTTTGAGTTTTTGGTCATGCCATTTGGACTGACCAATGCACCTGCCACTTTCCAATCTTGCATGAACCATATCTTCAGGGAGCATCTGAGGAAGTTCGTGCTGGTCTTCTTTGATGATATTCTCATATACAGCAGGACTTGGGAGGAGCACCTCCAGCACATAGAGACAGTTTTGCGCATCCTGGAGGAGCAGCAGTTCTTTGCCAAACTCTCCAAGTGTGAGTTTGGTTTGGCAGAGATGTTGTATTTGGGACACATCATAGGAGTGGACGGAGTGAGAGTCCATGACGAGAAGATCCGGGCTATCAGGGACTGGCCAGAGCCGCGGAATGTGACAGAACTTAGAGGGTTCATTGGTATCTGCACTTATTACAGGAAGTTCGTCAAGGGCTTCTCACAGCTTGTTGCACCCCTCACGGAGCTGACGAGGAAGGGGGCATTCAGTTGGACGGACACCGCACAGCGAGCTTTTGATAAGCTCAAAGAGGTGATGAGTAGTTGTCCGGTGTTGGCGTTGCCTGATTTCACTCAGCCCTTTATCCTAGAGTGCGATGCCTCGGGAGAAGGGATTGGAGCAGTTTTGATGCAGGAGGGTCACCCGATTGCATTCGAGAGCCGGAAACTCCTTCCACATGAGAGACTTTATCCTATCTATGATAAGGAGATGTTGGCCATTATGCATGCCTTGGCCAAATTCCGGCAGTACTTGGTAGGCGGCAGATTTAGAGTCAGGACATATCATAATAGCCTGAAGTACTTTTTGGAGCAGAAACAGTTGCAGGAGAGGCAGCAGAAGTGGATCAGCAAGATCCAGGCTTATGACTTTGACATAGAGTATGTCAAAGGGAAGAACAATGTGGTAGCAGATGCCCTTTCTCGTAGACCGGCTACATTATCCCTCATGAGCTTGGACGCTGATTGGAAGGCTCGACTACTGGTTGAGTATTCCAAGGATAGATTTGCATGCGAGGTGTTGGATGGACAGATAGCGGATAGCAGGTACAGGGTGGCAGATGAGGTCATCTATTACAGGGATCGGATCTTCTTGACTGAGAGATCTCAGCTCAAGGAGAAGATACTCCATGCCTCTCATGATTCACCATTGGCGGGCCATCAGGGGTTCACCAAGATGTACAGGGCCATCCGAGAGAGATTTGCATGGAAGGGCCTCAAGGAGGACGTACTCCGGCATGTCAGGGAGTGCGAGGTGTGCCAGCGGAACAAAGGGGAGATGAACCATCCCGCAGGGTTGTTACAGCCGCTTCCCATTCCTGAGGGGAAGTGGGAGAGTGTCTCGATGGACTTCATCACGGGTTTGCCCACAGTGTAGGGCAAGGACTGCATCTTCGTAGTAGTTGACCGGCTAACGAAGTATGCTCACTTCTTTGCCATTTCGGCACACTACACAGCAGCACAGGTGGCAGAGTTGTTTTTCCGGGAGGTTTTCAGATTGCACGGTCTACCCAAGACCATTGTTAGTGACAGGGACGGCCGCTTTATGGGAGGATTTTGGCAGGAGCTCTTTCGACTAGTAGGGACTGAGTTGACACCGAGCACCAGCTATCATCCCCAGACGGACGGGCAGACAGAGATAGTTAACAAGTGGCTGGAGGGCTACTTGCGTAACTACGTCGGTGGGCAGCAGCGAGCGTGGCTGAAATGGCTACATCTGGGCGAGTACTGCTACAACACAACCCATCATATGTCTATCGGCATGACACCGTTTTATGCGTTGTATGGATATCATTCCTTGTCTTTTGTGGATGTGATGTTTGGGGTTAGCAGGGCTCCACGAGCCAAACTATGGATCCAAGAGAGCCAAGACATCCTTCGGACTCTCAAGGACAACATAGCCACCGCCCAAAATCAGCAGAAGTTATATGCAGACAGGGTCCGAGTGGAGCGACACTTTGAGGTAGGGGATTTGGTCTACTTGCGGTTACAGCCATACCGCCAGTCTTCACTCAAACAGAAGGGGGCAGAGAAGCTTAAGCCTCGTTTTTATGGGCCATACAGGGTGATTCGGAGGATCGGACAGGTTGCATATGAGTTGGAGTTGCCCCAAGGCAGCCGGATTCATAACATTTTCCATGTATCATGCCTGAAGAAGGCACTGGGCCAGCATGTGACAGTCACCGGGGAGCTACCTCCGACAGATGATGAGGGGCACTTGGTATTACAGCCAGAGGCCATTATTGACACCAGAGAGAGACAGTTGCGTAGCAGGAAGATCAGAGAGTTCCTGGTGAGATGGAAGAATCTGCCAGATGAGGATGCCACTTGGGAGGATGAGAAGATCTTGCAGCATCCCTCACTTCAGTTGCTTGAGGACAAGCAACGTTTTGCTGGGGGAGACTGTAATATTCCCAATTAGCTTTGCTAATTGGAATATTGCATTTTTGTGTTATTTTGCTGCTTTAGATAGGAATAATAAATAAAGTGAGAAATAAGAGGGGTCACCTCACTTTAGCCACCTCACTTTATAATAAAGTGTTCTTTCTTTCCTAGTAGCTTGACGTTGTAACTTAGAGAGGGGGCCTTGGGGGTCCACGTGGGTGATGGAGGAGACATAAAGTTAACCCAAGGTAAACTGCGCAGATCCAGGGTGAGTGAGTTTGGAGGGAGATTGGTGCTATAAAAGGAGAGGCTCTCACCTCATTTGATCATCCATGATTTGATATTCTTATTGATAGCTAGACTTTGTCTGCTTCAGCACGCCGGGTGTTTAGTCGGTCTGCAGCACTGCTTAGTGCACGAGTGTCTCCGGTCGGAGATCTCACCCTTAGCCTCGGGGGACTTCGAGTGCCTGCCCTGGTAAGGTTTTTCTGTTTTCACCCTTAGCTTCGGGGGACTTCGAGTGCCCGCCCTAGTAAGGTTTTTCAGTAGCAAAGCAGCAGCATTTCTGAAGCACATCTGAGGAGGAGGAAAGCCCTCTTGTGGCTGCGCAGAGCAAGAGAAGGGAGGACGCTGAATCTTTGAAGAGAAGGACGCTGTTTTATCTGAAGAGAGGACGCTGTCCCTTGCAGGAGAGGTAGGACGCTGTCCAAGAGGACGCAGTTCCAGGCTGGCAGAGAAAACGCTGTTTGAGGGGCAGAAGGACGCTGATCAAGCCCAGAGTGAGGACGTTGTCCATTCTTGGAGGTGAGGGTTGCAGATCTGAAGGTTTCTTGTCAGATCTAGCTTGGTAAAGGATAGATCTTACAGATCTAGTCCTGTATGTTGCAGATCTAGCATTGTATATTGCAGATCTGAAGGTTTCTTGCCAGATCTAGCTTGGTGAAGGATAGATCTTACAGATCTAGTCCTGTATGTTGCAGATCTAGCCTTGTATGTTGCAGATCTGAGGGTTTTGCAGTAGATCCAGCTTGAGGAGTGACAGATCTGAGGAGATATTGACAGATCCAGTCCAGATCTGAAGGGGAAACACCAGATCTAGCCCTAGAGGCTGTAGATCTGAGGAGATAGTTCCAGATCTAGCATAGATCTGAGGGTTTGGCAGCAGATTGGGTTTTGGAGGACGCAGATCAGCAAAGGGAGGACGCAGTTGTGATAGGAGGCTTCAGATTCATCAGGTGGGACGCAGATCTGAGGAGCAGATCATTGTGAGGAGTGCTTAACAGCGTTTTCCAGGATCCTGTAGCAGCTTCATCTGTCTGGAGAGTTGAGGGCTTGGTGCTTTATCTGTTTCTGCGTTGTCACTGGCAGAGACAGCGTTTTCCATTTGAGAGGGTTTGCAAACTTCAGCCCCAGCGCAGTTCATCTTCACCGTGCAGAGCAGCCAGGACGCTGTCCTTGTTGCAACCACTTTTCTGTTGAGAGGGTCTCTACCTGCCTAGGGCAGGGATAGGTGCACTTACTCTGATTTATTGTACTCCTCTCTATGTACTTTCTGATTAATAAAATGGCTCAGATTTTGGTGTTACATGTGTCATGATTCAGTGATACAGTTCCTGTGTATATACGTATTAGTGCATTTACGTTTTGTGCGGATTTATTTCCCTTTGGGGGATATTACGAACGACTCAAACTTTATGTTGAGTAGACTCTTCATTTGCCCAATCCAAGATGATAAAGTGGTTCATGTGATTATGCATAATTCAAAGTACTTACAAATTACCATATTCATTAATTTTTTGGTCTTCTTGGAGTTGAAGTTGATCCCATAATAGTACCTGAATTAAGTACGGAATCCCCTGAACTTTCTCATTGAACATGGAACTATGGAAAATGTGTCTTGAACTAAAAAAAATGAGTAGAAACCTTTGAAATTTGAAAAAGCTTTTTGGAATTTGACTCTTGGTTCTTTGTAGAATAATTCGGTGCCATCATTCCCGGATTTTATTGGAAATTTTGGAATGATCGTTACTGAGGCATTTCGGTTTTTGGGAGTACGAAATGCACGAGAAGAAGACCTCAAGGGGGATTTCTTTTCCGTACTTATTCGGCGAGCTCGAAAAGAATAATTCTATACTTAGCGAGATCCTAACTCTCTTGCTACCCCATAAATTTATCGGTCTCTAGTTGCTTGATGCTCGGGTATTCATTTTAGAGAAGTCGAAAACCCAAAGTAGACTCAAGGAGTTTCTTTTACGTACTTATTTCTTGAGCTCGGAAAAGAATAATTACGTACCTGGTAGATCTCTAGCTACTACGCATCCCATTAATTTTTATGAGCTTGGGTCGGTTCTTGCTCATAATTTTCAATTTTAGGGAGTCTGAAACGCTCATAGGAAACTCCGGGTGTCCTTTTGTAAATAATGCACTGTCAAGTTCGGATAAATGAATAAACTTACCCTTGACAAAATCCTTATTATGTGAGTTGTAGAGGAAAACAAGAAGTCGGCCCTGTCATATATATATATATATATATGTTGAGGAGAATAAATCCCTACGGCGGACAGAGGCGATCCCTACTAGCCCAGATCGGGTCTAGCAACAATCAAACATGCTACAGTGCAAGTTCCTAATCGTAAATAAACCGACTTGCGAGGAAGCCTTACCTGGAATCCAACGCTGTTGTTTGTAGAAGAGGTGGTGCTCCCGTTCCTTTGCCCTGGCAGATCACAATCCTCACGATCTCAGTGGTCAGACACCTGCACATGCAAGAAACAACACAAACGCAAGCATAAAATCCAGTATATACAACTATATGTCAGTCGAAGAGGACATAACTCATGAACATAATCAAGAACAAGAGTGGAACCATAACCAATAGTCGCTTATCATTAATGAGTCAAAAGAAGAATACAACCATAGCTTTGACGCAACACTCTCCTTTGGCGGGTCGTCAGCAAAACATGTCTCAATAAAGCCTGTCAAGGATGGGACAAGCCTCTCTCTCCGGATACTCGGCAATAGTCTCCTTGCTT